>PVIR01021538.1:0-29263 GCA_004026965.1 Petromus typicus
GCCTCCAACTCACATCACAATCCTCCTGCCTCTGCCTCCCGAGTGCTGGGATTACAGGCGTGAGCCACCACGCCCGGCACTGTGGTATGTGGTACTGGTTGCTGCTGGGTGTGGGTCTCCACACCCAGTATTGTTATGTGGTTACCGGGGAATCGAACCTGGGCCCTTGCGCTTGCAAGACAGGCGCCGGAACCACTGATCTAACTCCCCGGCCCATTTTTTGAGGTTTTTTGAGACAGGGTCTCACTTTGTGGTTCAGGCTGGCCCTGAGCTCAGCCTCAAACTCACATCACAGCAATCCTCCTGCCTCTGCCTCCCGAGTGCTGGGATTATAGGCATGAGCCACCACGCCTGGCACTGTAGTATGTGGTACTGGTTGTTACTGGGTGTGAGTCTCCACATCCAGTATTGTATGTGGTTACCAGGGATCGAACCCTGGTCCTTGCACTTGCAAGACAAGCACCTAAACCACTGAGCTAACTCCCCGGCCCAAATCTTGAAAATTTTGAAGAGAAACATATTGATTGAAAGGGTTGAGGCTTGTTCCATCATTTTTAGGTGCTCCAGCCTCCTAATGTTCTCTTTTTGCTTAAAGTAGCCCAAGTTATTTCTAGTAACTGGAACTACAGTAAGGTAAATACGTAGTCTGCTTTGCTGTTTCTCAAATGCCTGTGGTCCTAGGCACTGCTCTGTCAATCATAGCTGGTACAATGCTTCATCTGCAGTCTGAGGAAGGCATAGTTGTGACATGAAAGATAGTTGTGCAGGGTTTCTGTACTTGAATGGAAATGAAATTTTGTTCTGCTTCTGTGCTTAAGACATTGGGCCGTGGTCTTTTCGCCTTGATTTTATCATCTGTAAAATAAACAGGTTAGATCACATCCATTTTAAAAATCACTGCCTGTGTTATGTAATGTGTTACTTAGCCAGCATTGAAGAGTAACAGTTGGGGCTATGCACCTCTTCAAAGATATATTTCTAGGAATTCTGCCAAGTATTACATTGACTGTCTTTTTCAGTTTATTTCCTGAGTTCTTTATAAGTTTCTAACTAGCTTTAACTTCAGTTGGTTCATATGCATAAGAGTTTATTTTTTCCAGTTTTTATTTTTCACTAGTGCATTTGCAGTATGGGATTATGTTCCTCATAGGGAATTTTATATACAATGTATATAGCACTTATAGATAACAAATTGTAAGTGGTCATTCCCTTCTCCCTCCATCTCTTGGTATTCTTTCCCCTATTTTTAAAATTAATTTTCTCAGCTAAGAATTTAGCTCATTGATTTTGGTGCCTGCCTGGCAAGTGCAAAGTCCCGAGTTCAAACTCGGATAACCATATATGATGTTGCTGGGCATGGTGGCTCATGCCCACCAGCAATCAGAACCACATACCACAGTACAGGGCATAGTGGCTCATGCCTGTGATCCCAGTATTCAGGAGGCAGAGGCAGGAGGATTGCTATGTTTGGGGCTGAGTTCAGGACCAGCCTGAACTACAGAGTGAGATCTTGTCTCAAAAAAATAAATTAAAAAGAATAAAACAATAAAATTAAGTTTCTTGGTACAGGTTTTTGTTTGAGATAGTCTCACTATATAGTTTAGAATGTCCTTGAACTCATTGTGTAATCTATCTAGTCTGGCCTTGAACTTGCAATGATACTCCTGCCTCAGCCTCTCAAGTGTTGGCATTACAGATCTGTACTGCCACACCCAGCAGCACACTTGATATACATAATGATCACATTGATTATAGGGAATTAGTACATGCACATAATATACTTTCTTGATTCTTCCCCATTCTCCTTCCTTCAACTATTTTTCCTCTACATTATTTACAAATGCTTTATTTCTGTGTATTCCACCATTTTGCAAAAGATCTACCTTTTTTTTTTTTTTTGAGACACAGTCTCACTTTGTAGTTCTGGCTGGCTGCAAACTCTCCAGGCTAGCCTCGAACTCAGCAACCCTCCTGCCTCTGCCTCCCAAGTGTTGTGCTTTCAAGTGTGAATTACCATGCCTGGCACTGTGGTATGTGGTTATGGGGGGGGGGTGTCAAACTTATGACCTTGCGCTTGCCAGGCAGACACTGCATCCACTGAGTTAAATCCCCAGCCCTACCTCCCTTTTTTCTATTATTTGTCTTTTTTTTTTTTCTTTTACTTTGCTCTTTGTTTATATTTTGGATGAAGACATATTACAGCTATATGCATGTCTATGCTTATAGCAGCACAATTGGTAATAGTTAAATGTTGGAAGCAAGTGGGTAGGTTCATCAGCAGATGCATGGGAAAAGAAAATAGGATATTTGCATATAGGAGAGTACTACTCTGCCACAAAGAAGGATAAATTTGAGTCATTTGTAAGAAAATATTGTTAGTCTGAGCCTATCTTTGTATCTGCTAAAACCTTAGTATGTTTTAAATCATCTAGTGTAATACATTGTAAAGTGACAACATGATGTAGAAAATACTGAAATAAGACTTGTCTTGAGAGGGCATGGGATTTAGCTGAGTGGCACTGCCATCTGCCTTGCAAGTGCAATGTTCTGAGTTCAAATCCCTTTGCTCCCCCACAAAAGAGGAAGAGCTTGAAATTCCTTGGCCTTGACTTTCAAGCAATGACCTGGGAAACCATGTCATCCATTCATTTAATCTATTTCCCTTTCCATAGCATGTGGAGATAACCTCCATGTTTACCTCAGAGGTCTGTAAGAATTGTTAAATTCTTGTTAAAATCAGATAATGTGGAATGGCTTAGTAACTGTAGTATTCTATTGGTCATCAGTTTTCAAAACCATTCTGACAGATATTGAGCAGTTGACATTCTTGCATGACTAATTTGGTCATTTATTGTGATTTTGCTTAATATACTGGATAATTTTGGATTAGACTTTATACTTTTCCCACCCAGGTACTAGGGATTGAATTCAAAGCCTTCACACTGAATTATATCCACAACCTACTTTTTATTTTTGAGATAGGATCTTTCTAAGTTTTTCAGGCTAGGGTTGAGCTTGAGGATTCTTGCCTTTACCTCCTATAGTGCTGGAATTACTGGCATATAGTGTCATACCTGACTGACATTGTCCTTTATTTCCCTTATTTTAATGTTTCTCACTAGATGATCTTTGAAAGTAGTAGCACCTGGATCAGTGTTTCTTAGCCCATCTTTGGATAGGTAGTGAAAGACTCAAGTGACCCCATTTTTGAGAAACTGACCCCATCTTAGAATAAAGTAATTAAATGTAAGCATCTGTTCCAGAAAGGGCCGAATAACCAGGTTATAGGCTACAGTTCCAGGCACCCTAGGGCAAGGTGAACCAATGAGATAAGCTGTTGAAAGACCTAAATGACTCCATTTTAGAGAACTGGTCCCATCTTAGAATAGGGTGCCTGAGTCATGAACTCAAGGCCATGAGCCCAAGGCCACAAGCTCAGATCCAGGAGGGGCCACATGATCCAGTCATGAGCTCACTTACCTTGACCACCCACCTGTGAGGGTAATTAAAAATATCCCCCTAGCAAAAGCCAACCACTAAGTACAAGGTCAAGATGTCTTTTACAATAGTTTAAACAACCCAGCTGTTACAGGTTTGACCTGATGGGTCCGGCCAATCAGGTTTAGACACCCAGTGCTTGCCTGGTGTCAGCCAATCACATAAACCATCAAGCTGAACACTCCTCCAACTTTACTGTAACCTCAATAAAAAACCCTGCCAAATTAGAGCTTGTCTCTCTCAATTCTGATCTGCTGCATTGGTGACAGTTCAGAGTCCCTGCTCAGCTTGTAATAAAGACACTCATGTGTTTTACATCGGTCTCAACTCCCTGGTCATTGGAGGACTCAAAATATGGGCACAACAGTAGCAGACCTCTGTCTAGTAGTTGGCTGCATATTTTATTCCTTTCTCTGGCCCCAAGAGATCCATTTTTTAAGCTCTTCCTTGTGTAGCTTTCAAACTAGCCTTTGAAGAAGCACGACATTTTTCCAGGAATGGAACTAAGGAGTCCTTCAGGTAGATTTTAATGTTTTTGTTTTTGTTTTTTGAGATAGGGTCATGCAGTGTAGTTCAGATGGTCTTGAACTTGTTATGTATCCCAGGCTGGTTTTGAACTCTTGGCAACCCTCTTGCCTCTCATACTGCTAAGTGCTAGGATACCTGAGGTTAGTTTTATCACTGAAGGTTTTTCATTGTCAGTCTAATGCTCATTTGAACTTGGTGATACAGGTGGTATAAAATCCAAGCTTGTACTTTGAAATGACTGTCAGGACAGCTGGTCAGGAGCCCTTACAGCAGTTTATGTGATGAAATTCATAGCATTTGTTGTGTTTTATTTGAGCCACATGATTACTATTTGTAATTAAGATGTGAGGACAGTAAATAGCAGTAGTTTGAGCTGCCTGCCCTCCTCACATTTCAGTTAAATTTAGTGCTGTATCGTGGTGGCTCTGAGTTCCATTAATTGATTGGAATGTGAAAGTCAAGCTGTTGGTTCTGAGGCAGTTGTCATAATTTGCAAGGCAGGTCTTTCCCTTTGAAGGTCTCTCCACTGAGAACTTCACCCTTGCTCCATTCACCGAATCAAAGCATGGACATTATTGATTAATTAACTCAAGGTTTCTTTTGAGACTTAGACAAGAGAAATTGATCCTTTTTGACTTGAAAGTCAGATCTCTGAAATGTTATTATAACTTTCTTTAAAGTTGTTACCCAAATATTGTATGAAACAAATTTCACTCATTTTTCTTAGTTCATTATTTGTCCCAACCAGCATTGTTTGGGCATCTTAACTTTGATACAGATTTTCATTTTACCTTGTTTTGAAGATATCAGAGATTTAAATGAATCCCAAAAGCTATTACTGTTTGTAATTGATCTGGACAGAAGTCAGGAACCATGTTAGGTCCTTACACATGGATCAGTTGAGAGTGTTGGAGCAGAAGTGGCAGGGAGACAGACCAACATGGGCAAAAGAGAAGAAGGGTATTGATTGTGGCTTTCATGAACTTACATAATAGGCTTATCAAAAATATTCTCTGTATAGCTCCAGTCATATTATCTTCCCTTGTTCCTGTGGTGAGATTAACCGAGCTTTTATCCTTCATGGCAACTGCAGGTGTGTTCATCCTCGAGGAGGTGTGATTCAGAGTGTCTCTTCGTGGAAGCACGGCCCTGGCACACAGTATGTGAGCACCCGACAGACGCAGTCTTGGGCTTCTGTGACTCCCCAGCAGACATGGGCTTCACCAGGGGAAGTTGTCGACCTCACCTTGGATGAGGACAGCAGACGTAAATACCTACTGTAATACCATGTCACTGTGTTTCCTCTGCACTGTTCCCTTCCACTTCCTCCTCTTTGTGACACGGAAGTTCATTGTCATAGCTTCAGCTTCAGAAGCTCTTTGTGGCATTTGTAGAATTGAAACTCATGGAACCCCTCCACCTTTTTTTTTTTTTAAATTAAAGTCATGTAGGAAAAGAACATCACAGAAAAAAGCAATTTCTTCTTTCCTTCAGTAGGAATATGAGAATATGAATATAACTGGGTGACTTTTAACCTTAGGAAAGTCACCTTCCTTTTAGAATAATATTTTAACTACCAAGTAAAGTGGATTTCAGTTTTTAAATCTTGTATTTATTTTTCTGTATAATGAAATTAATATCTATACTTAACCACTATTCACCCACTACATTGTCACTCCCACCTTGGGGCATTCTCGTACATATCAGTCAGGTCCTTAGTGGCACCTGGTAGGGCATGTGTATTTAAAAACCTTTCTTCAAAATAGAAGACAAAAATGTTACAAGTATTTTTTTTCCTTTTAGCTCGAATCTTCTGCTTTCCTTCTTGACTTTGCTCCTGTTTGACTTCTCACACCACAAATAATTGACATGTCCTTTGTGTTTATAAATACTACTAAGTGACTTACTTGGTCTCCTTGTTGCAATAATTTTTAACTCTTTGGGAAATGTTTTCTTTGGAGCAGAGGCATTTTGGATAGTTACCTACCATGAAGTTTCCTGGGCATCTGAAGTGAGTTCTAAAAGATAAATCTAAAATCTCTTTTCCTCAGCTTTTCCTTTGGTCTGTTCAAAAAGCAAGAAAGCATTAAAACCTCTTACTTAGGAAGCATATGAAAAATTGAGTGGCTTTTAAGTGAAAAAGGCACTTGGAAATTGGAGAGCAAAGTGCCTTCTTCATAGCTGGTGTCTTCAAAAGGGGTGTGTGACAAGTATTCCACTTAAGCTGAACTGGACCTAATGCTGTATTTTTCTCCTCCACCATTCTAAAAAAACATAAGTCAAAATATTGCATAAGAAATCAGATGCAAAGCACATTGATAGCATTATAAAGCTTACAGTGTCTAAGGGAATAGCAAAAGGTAGTAGAAACTTCAGGGAGTCGGGAAATGCCAACATTGAAGTTTTGTGGCATTAATTACTACCTTTTTTCTACAACATGTAGTTACTAGTGAATTATTTTAAAAGCAATATCTAGAGATAGAACACTATGTATTGTGCACAGAGAGGAGTGAGACAATATCAGCTCAGATGACTTCACCTTTTGTGGGTTTTTGTTTGCTCTTTTTGTTTTCACTGTTACTGAGTGATGTTCCTGTAATCCTTTTTATCTCCCTCCCCAAATGCCTTGGTGGCTCTTTTTGGTCCTAAAAGCATGAGAACTGCCGTTTTTCAGTTTCCATTCAGTAAACATACTCAGTATGCGCTCTGCGTCAAGCGCTCTGTAGGGTGGTTGCTGTGGAGGCCTCCAAGCTGAATGAGACACAGCCTGCATGTACATCCGTTGATCTGCCTGGCTCTACCTGCTTGGCCTTGCTTTCTTTTGTGTATGTGTGTAAAGATAATTTTATTCCTTTACCCTACTTCCTGTTTTTTTAAATTCTTCTGAATGCCTCTTGTTTCACAAGCACGTATTTGAGCATGTATTCTTTGATCTTCTATTATAGCATCTCATTTGATCTGGCCTCTGTTCTTTACAAACTTTTTACTTTTTCCTACAGTCCCTTTTTATTGATCAGGTTAATAAGATCATGAACCTTCAGTTTTAGCACCTCATATATCATATCTCTCACATGGCCACAGTCCTAGACAAAAACCAAAGACCCAGAGGCCAGAGCAAAACAGGACCTCCTGAAGATTCACTACTGGTGTATCCTTGGACCTTCACATTTTACTTTAGGATTAATTTATTGAATTTTACTGTTACACATTTTATTTTTAACTTGAAGTAAAATACTAGACAAAACAGAAATGTGTAATTTCTGGTCTGTGTTTTCCAGGAAAATCATTGGGAAGAGAGTAGCATAGAGTATATGACTTGAAGTTTTTGAAACTTATCCCCCTCTCCAATCAGGGCATAGTGTTGTTTTAAAGAATGTTTTTTGTATTACCTATTTTAATGTTAATAGTGTGTTTTGTCCAACTCCATATAGCAGGTGATTTCCTATGACACATTTTCTTTAGCCCCTAACAGTCATCCCCTAACAAGAGAACTTTTTTGGTTTGCTATGTACACTGTGGATAGGGACAGAGTGGAGTTTCAACCAAGCTCTTTTCTGGCCTCTTGCTTTTATTTTGGGTTGCACTTTCTCCTTACTTCTTCCTTTTCTAATTCCCTGATTATCTGATTTGACACACCAGAACAGAGTTTTAGGCATTAAGATGCAAAAAAGGCAAGGGAAGAGATAGACAATCAGCTCTCTCCCCTACCTGCTAGGTTAGGAATTTTAACTTCATAACTAGACTTTCTTTCTTTCTTTCTTTCTTTTTTTTTTGAGACAGGGTCTCGCTTGGTGGTTCAGGCTGGCCCTGAGCTCAGCCTTCAACTCACATCACAGCAATCCTCCTGCCTCTGCCTCCCGAGTGCTGGGATTACAGGCGTGAGCCACCACACCCGGCACTGTGGTATGTGGTACTGGTTGCTGCTGGGCGTGAGTCTTCACACCCAGTATGGTATGTGGTTAACCGGGGATCGAACCCAGGTCCTTGTGC
Organism: Petromus typicus; assembly: GCA_004026965.1. Lineage (NCBI taxonomy): Eukaryota > Metazoa > Chordata > Mammalia > Rodentia > Petromuridae > Petromus > Petromus typicus. The sequence continues at coordinate 8,017 of PVIR01021538.1, forward strand.
TTGCAAGACAGGTGCTGGAACCACTGAGCTAACTCCCTGGCCCTAGACTATCTTTCAAATCTTCTTTCATTACTACATCCAGAAGATTGGAGATGGAGTTTCAGCAAGGTATTAATGATAGCATTCTATGACCCCATACCATCTGAAATTTCTTTTAAAGGTGATATTTTCTTAACCAAAGTTTCCCATTTGGTAGCATAAATGGCACTTTGTGCCTCACAAGACATTGTTTAAACTATTGTCTCTGTTAAAGTGGTACACGTGGGTCACCAACTGCTTTATGCCACAAGTTGGTTAAGTTTCTCTCCCCTGTAAAACACAACAGCACCCTAGCGATTGGATCATCATGTCTACCCTATAACTTATAATTTTGGCTCAGCAGTAATTTTTTCATTTTGATGGCAGGGCCAAACCGGGTGGACTCCATTATTTACAATCAGGTATCCTATAAACTCTGGTTTAATTGTCAGTTGTGAACATGAACTGTCTAATATTCTACTTTAGTATTTTTTCATATTTACTTTTAGCAGGTTAGCACCTAGATAACTTAATAAATTTGTTGCCTGCTTTTTGTACTGTGTCTCAAGGTTTTTGCGAAAGCCTGAGACACAACTTTGTATTTTAGTTGTAACCATTTTTTTTAAGGCAAAGAGCTGAGCCCCTAATCCTTGTTCCCCAATATGTGTATGATGTGACTTCCATGTATATATATAAAAATGATTGCACCCTAACCAGACTTCCTCAGATTGTGCACTGTTTGTTTAAAATAATCATGTATTTTAGTCCAATGCTGTTGTATTTTTTCATTTTATTTAAAACACTACTTCTTATTCTTTTAACAGATTTTAAAGGGTAGTGATCTTTTTAAAAAAATCACTGGATAACTAGGAAACTTTTTTGTTGTTGTTTTGTGTTTTAAAAGAGTAGAAAGGTCATTGGACCTTTTGCTTCTCTTACCATGAACATGAAATGTCAGCCATTGTATGGCTAGGAACCAATGCACTTGGTGGTTAACAGATCTGCTGTTGCTGGGGTGTAAGCGTGGACTTGATGCAGTGACAACAAATCATTGCGTAGAAGTAATGTTTTCAAATGTGCAAACTCTAGTTTTTAAAATGAAATTTGGTTCTTTACATTCATTACTTAGTTTTTGTTTCCAACTAGTATTTAATGGTCTTTGGAGAAAAAAATAATAAAACAGAGTGTTATATATATATTTTTTGGTGCAAGATAAGATTTTCTGTTTTTTGAAATAAGTCTGTAGCATAAAGGTTAAACTATTTTAAGACAAAATAAAATAGAGTGTATTTAAACAATGATATTTTCTGAGAATTTTTTGTTATTGCCTGCTTCAGTTAATTAGGTGGTGCCTGGAGCAGCTCCCAAGATACCTTTTGGATGTGAAAGTGGATTACATTTTGTTAACAGATTGTTAACAAAATGCCTGATTTTTTCCAAGTGATAGCTGACTCCTACTCTGAAGGTGTTTCGCCAAGTAGGTGTGTGGTATCAGATTTAGATCAAAATAGCTCTCCATTAGCTTTCTTGCAGCCCCCTCTTCCCTCTAGCTACGATCTGTGAGAGAGAACTCAGCGAGGACTGAAGTCTCCCTAGTGTTGGCCACCTCGGCTTCTGGGAACCCTTTGTGTGTGGATCTTCTCCCAGAGATGGGCATGTCAGATGCTGCAGCTATACTGAGGCAAATGTGTATGGTATAGAGTGTTTTAAAAGTAGTCTCATGAACTTACACTCTACTATGAGTCTACTTTCAGATTATTTTATTTGGCTATCAAAATGATAGCAGCTACCATCTCATGGCTTATATCTTCACATGAAGGAGAATGGGTGAAACCTGTCTTTAAGATACCCAACTCCTGAATTTCCCAGTTTTCCTTAGGAATTTTTAATTCTGCTTACACTGGAAAGAGATCTGTTAACAACTAGGAAGTACATTGTTAAGAAGTAGGAAATGTTTTCTGGTTTCATGTTTTTGTTTTTGCCAGTGTCTGGGATTGAACCCAGGGCTTTGCACATGCTAGACAAATGGTCTCCCACTGAGCTATATCCCAAGCTCTTGTTTTTTTTTTTTAATGCTTTTATATTAATTTTTATTTGAGGCATACACATTTAAATGCCTCTGGATCTATTAAATGCCTTTGACTCTAGCAGAAAATTATTTACCTTAGACTATACTTATGAACCTTTCCACTCTTGGATGTTGTCTCTGAAAAACAGGCACAAGTCAAGGCCCTTCGAGTTCCTGGTTACTCTTTGATCTTGTTTGGGCTTCTTTCTTCTATTTGCTGTCTTTAGGCCTTCTCTTCCTTTATAGGTTTATTTTTTTACATAGATGCCAGCTATTTATAACTTTATCCAAACTGAGAGATTATAGATAAATTTTTATTAACTATATACGTGTGTCTTCAGCTTCATTTTTGCAACTAAAGCAAGGTGATGTCTTCTAGGTTGTATTTTAATCCTCTCACTATTCCATGAAGGAGTGGTCACCAGATCATTGGCAAGTATTACCTCTTTAACTCCATGTTTAAGAGCACTGACACAAAAATGGAGAAATTTCTAAGCTATGGTGAAACTTCAGCTGGAATAGTCTCTCCTCTTTTGCCCTGGTAGCAAAAGAATGTAGTAGAAAGTAGTAAAGGGAGCAGTGAGCATGGAAAAGATGCAAAAGATGACCATGAGTTTCAGAGATACAGAAAACTTCCATTGTCTGTGGATGTTTCAGTGCCATCTCTTGGCCCAATTCAGTGCTGCCATTGATTTGCTCTTCACGTGGCATGCCTTCAAGGTAGACATGACATTGGACGTGGATTCCTTTATGTGATGAGGATTCACTGTCTCCTGCTAAGCCTTAAGATGTCGCTTGGTATGGTTAGTGGGTGTGAAAAAAGTATGGAAGTGAGTGCTGGCAACAGAATGAAGCCTCAGAGAGGTGTCGCGGCAGCATCTGGTATGATCTGCTCCTAGATCCTAGCCTGCTAGCTGACAACACCCCTTGATTTTAAATTTTATCTGTATAACTTTGAAGTTTAATGAAAGAAACTATTACCAGCTTTATCCTTTGTGGTTTGATAACTGACACCTCAGGGGATCTAGTCTTTTCTCATCCTGGGAGTAGGCAGGTACAGTGTTGTGGGCTACTGAACCCCACTCTTACAGCTGAATTTGAAGCAAGTAAGTGTTATTTGAGGATGAGTGGGAATACTGGGACAGAAGGGGTCAGGCCACAGGTGAGTGAGTGAGCTAGAAAAGGCCTGACCCAGGAAAGCCACATATCTGCTAAGGATTTAGTTTTTATATCTATAAAGAGAAGAATGCCTTAGCTTTTTTCTGAGACTGAAAGGTTGGGATGTGCTATTTTAGGGGATAATTTATTGTTCTGCAGAGCCATCAGACTTTTCAGGCAGGAACTTGAGAGCTGCTCACTCCAAAAAGCTGTTTAGAAGACTTTTGTTTGCTCCTCTCACATAAGCTTTCAGAAGGAGTTGCAAGACTAACACTTAAACAACTTCGAATTTCTCCAAGTTCTTTATTTTCAAAGATTTTGCTTTGTTTCATTTTGGGGGGGTTTTGGGTGTAAGGCAAGTTCTTGTTATGTAGTCCTGGCTGGCCTTGAACTCACTATTCAGCCCAGGCTAGCCTTGCACTCTGGTGATCCTCCTGCCTCAGCTTCCCAAGTGGTGGAATTACAGGTATGTTTATTTCAAAATTTCAACATATGATAACAAATGGTACAGGCTGTCATCTTTTTTTTTTTTTTTTTTTTTAGGTTTTTTGAGACAGGGTCTCCTTGGTGGTTCAGGCTGGCCCTGAGCTCAGCCTCAAACTCACATCACAGCAATCCTCCTGTCTCTGCCTCCCAAGTGCTGGGATTACAGGCGTGAGCCACCACACCCGGCACTGTGGTATGTGGTACTAGTTGCTGCTGAGCTTGAGTCTCCACGCCCAGTATTATATGTGGTTTGCGTCCTTGCGCTTGCAAGACAGGCGCCAAGCCCGGAACCACTGAGCTAAATCCCCGGCCCCAGGCTATCATTTTAATTATACATATTGGAAAATGGAGAACAGTAGCCTAATGTACTCAGACTTACCTAAGTAGATTTTACAAGAGCAGATTTTCTTTTTCTTTCTTTCTTTTTTTTTAGTGTTTCAAATGAGGACTTTTTAACTTGAAGAAAGAAGTAAGGCTCATTTCTCTGCCTGGATTTTCTTCATTCTTTTTGCTGTTGATTTTACCTTATAATGGCTTGAGAAGAAACAGAAGTTCTACTGAGTCAGTAATGTTTGATGGAAACATATCATAGGTCAGAACTACACACCTGAGTGTCCCAGCTCAATCTATGGAATGACTATCCACATTTTTTCTGTTGATAAGTTCCTTGACTCATAGTTTATAGAACACAGAAATTCAGATTCAATAAACAAGAAATGTGTGGACTCATTCCAAATGTTGGAAATGCAAACTTGCACTGCAGTATGGCATTCACATTGATAGGAATATAATAAATCCAACCAGAAGATGTTAACTGCAACTTGCTTGTCAGCTTGTGTGAGCAAAATTTGCTTCAACAATTGGGGAACTAGGATTGTCTGGTAAAGCTGAACACATGCATACGCCATGACCCAGTAGTTTCATTCCTTGTGATAAAACCTTTGGGTGGTTTGAACTGTGGTTGCAGCTGATATAGGAACATCATGGAATCAATTCACTGTCTGTCTATAAGCTTGCTTTGGTTAATTTGCTTAAGGGACTGAGATAACGGAAAATAATTGCAGATGGTATTATTAAAGAAACATATTAGTATGCATATATACAGAAAGGTTGTGTGTGTGTGTATATATATATATATATATATATATATATATAAGACCAAGGTGTGAAATGTGTTAATAGTAAAAAAATATGCAAGCCATGGTTTTAGAAAAACTACATTTATGGGCTTGAAGAAGTTGGTATTTCTTTTTCCCAGCTTTTGGCTGTTTCATTTTGGATCCAAGGCTGGTTACAAAGTGTATTTGCACAGTTTTAAGCCACTATAGAAATTAATGAGCTGAGAAATACTTACACATTTATATCAAATCTTATCAACATGCATTAATCTCAACTGTGGATTTGAGTAGAAGCAATTTGTAGAATATGTATGATACCATTTATAGGAAAATTTTAAACAATACCACATATTGAAAAGATCACATACACATGTAGAAGGAGTATAATGAAATACATGACAATAATAAGTGCTACATTCAGGGTAATGGTTTCTTCTGAAAGAAGAGTTATGGATGGGGACACAGGAATTTCAACTTTATTGGTAAAATTTCTTTTCTTTTCTTTTTTTTTTTTTTTGGATAGGGTCTTGCTTTGTAGTCCAGGCTGGCCCTGAATGCAGCCTTGGTTTCACAGCAATCCTCCTGCCTCCACCTCCCAAGTGCTGGGATTACAGGCGTGAGCCACCATGCCTGGCGTTGTGGTGTGTGTACTGATTGTAGGTAGGAGTGAGTCTCCATGCCCAGTATTGTTGTTTGTGGTTACTGGGATCGAACCCAGGTCCTTGCGCTTGAAAGGCAGGCACCAGAACCACTGAGCTAAATCCACGTCCCTATTGGTAAAATTTCTTAAACTGTAATGAGAAGGTAGATGAAGCTACTCTTTGTGCCTTTTTATGTATCTCTTATTTTATAATAAAATAAAAATTTCCCTCTATTTCATGTAGAAAGAATAAAGGTCTTTTATGATTTTCCTGATAGGCTAATGAAAATTCTGAAACTGCATGTTTTTAGATGCCCTCCACACTTTTCTTAAATATGTCACCAAAAGTATTATCAGCAACACAAAGTAAATTTTATAATTGAGTTTTATAAAAATTAAAAGCTTCTGGGCTTTAGAGAACATCATCAAGAAATTTTAGGGATAGTTCAGCATACCCAAGTCAATAAATGTAATATATACCACATTTAACAGAACCAAGGACAAACACCACATGAACATCTTAATAGATGCAGATAAAAAGCATTTTGTCAAGTCCAACACCCATTCAAGTTAAAAACCCTATAGAAAATTGGAATAGGAGTTCTTTATTTTTCAATCTGATGAAAATTATTTCTGACAAACCAACAGTCAACACCATACCATGTGGTCAAAACTGAAAGATTCACTCTAAAATCAAGAATGAGATGATGCTTTCTGTCACCACTACTATTCAGTGTACAGTTCAGGAAACATTAGCCAGAGCAGTTGGTCAAGAGGAGGAAATGAAGAGACACTTCTCAGATGATGAAGTACAAATAGCAAATAAATATGTGAAAAGATGTTCAACATCAGAGGTCATTTAAGAAATGCTAATTAAAAGAGGATAAGAATAGGAAAGAAGTTAAAGTGTCATTATTTTCAGATGACACAAAACTCTACATAGAAGCCCTCAAAAAGTTCACCAAAAGATTCTTGGATTTAATAGCCAAATTCAGTAGTGTAGCAGGATATAAAGTCAACACTGACAGTAGCATTCCTTTACATCAGTAGTAAACATCAAGGGAGATATTAGAGAAAAAAACCCCTTCACAGCATCATGAAGAATGAAATACTTAGGGATTAATCTAACAAAGTAAAAGACCTTTACATTGAAAACTACCATACTCTGAAAAAGGAGATTGAAGAAGATGTCAGAAAATGGAAAGATAAGCCTTGTTGGAGAGGAAGACCCCGTGTAGTGAAAACTGCCTTACTAATCATATTACTTAATCTACTGGAAGGTAAAAAAATTACAGGCAAAGACTGAACAAAACCTCCATCACACAGGAAATGTAAGGAATCAGCTGTTGAAATCATAATATTAAGCTTTTGCACAGCAAGTGAAACCAACAGAATGAAGAGACAACCCACAGAACGGGAAAAAATTTTTTACTAGCTATTCCTCGGACAAAATGCTATTATCTAGAACATGTAAATAACTAAAAAATCAGTCCCCTCTCTCCAACATTAAAGACTCTAATGAGACTTTGTCCCAAAACAATAGAATTTAAAAATAGAAAAGACATCCCATGGAATGGGAAAAAATATTTGCCAGCCTTAAGTCTGGTGAGACTTGATTTCTGTACTGTATTAAGCACTCTCACAACTCAATGAAAAGCCAATTTAAAGATGAACAAAGGAATATCCTAACAGTCATATAAAGGACACGTATCCCAGATTTAAGGATAATTCTTTTTTTAAAAAAGATAGACAAAGGAGCCAGGCAAGGTGGTTTATGCCTGTAATACCAGTACTTGGTAGGCTGAGGTAGGGGATCACCACAAGTAACTGAATAGACATTTCTCTGAGGAAAATATGTAATCTGTCGAGAAGCATATGAAATGTTCAACACTGCCACATCAAAGAGATGGCAATAAAACCAAAGTGAGGTACCACCTCACATCCAGTAGGCTGACTAGTCAAAAATTCACAATGACTCCTCTTCACCCAGCAAGTTTACACCACTCCAGGGGACTTAATGTCTGACAGGTAACCTCTTTTGAGAATGGCCATAATCATTTTCACTGAGCATGGGATGGTGTGGGGACTATTTCTATGCTTGCCTTCCACCATTAAGATTCTCCTGTGTTGATTCTTGGTCCCTTAAGTATAAGCTGTGAGGGTCACTGTCACCCTCAGAGGTGCCGAGCAGATGCCATATCAGGGCTATAAAGCAGTCCTGGGTATTTTTATCTGTTGTGGTGGTCTTCCATAACTCCTCAAAGTCTTGACTAATTTTGCTGATTTGCTCTGTAGATTCTTGCCAGAGTATATTTGTCATTACATCACAAATGCAAATTTCTCACTCTGGTGAAATATTCAGAATCCTTCCTGCATCCTTTTTGGCACCAGCCAGTTAGAATGAACACTAAGGAGAGATGCTGAGCAAATCCCCACCTGTGGTAGGTTTGATATTAACCCTGTTATTACCAGACTATAATTCTGGGGGGACATGGAACTTAAGGTTGAAGGTGCTTACCAACCAAAATTGTAATATGTTAATTGTGTTAACAGCCAGTAGAGCCAACCTACTGCTTTCATTTGACTTTTTGCACCTCTGGTGTCCTCCTCGTAAGATGAGGATAATAGTACCTCCTAGAGTTTTCCTAGAGTAGATGAATGAGGAGGTCACAACCTTGCTGTCTGGGTTGCCAGCCAGCACTTGTGAGTGGGGAAAAAGAAATCTTAAGATGGGGTTCAAGTCTTGCTACTATTGCTAATGTACTAAGGCCTATGAGGACAGACTCCTTTAATTCCCACCTTCATTTGTAAAAGGGTGTTACTTATGGGCCTACCACCATCTTTAAGCTTTGGGGGATCCACAGTAGCATGGAAGAATTCACAGTTGTAGACTCAAATGGCTACAGAGGTAAGGCTGGTACTGGAAGCACCTCAGTGAGTCAGAGATAAGATAGAAGTGTGGTGAATGAGAGGTTGTGTGTAGCCAAAGGGGGAAGCTGTGGATATGGTTCATGAGAGTAAGCTTGCTGTTGGCAGATCTGTGGAATATTTCCAAAGAAAATGGAAGTCTGGATTTTTAAAATACAAATGTGAAATTGACTTTTAAACATATTTGGTCATGGTCAGGCCTGCTGATTATATAATTCGAATGACCTGTTGGCACAGTAAGACAAACAGGTGGACCTGTTCCTGATATATTGACTTTCCCAACTCTCCACCCTCCGCCCTGCTGGCTTGGAGTGAACTGGGGCGGGGGGGGGGGGAGTGCTGGTGCCCTGACTGCCATTCTGTGCAGGCTTCTGTTGCTTTTAGTTGCAGACAAGTCATCCTTGGAAGGGACAGACAGTACTCATCCAGCTGCGGTATCTTAGGTTGTTGACCTGATGTTTCCTAATTACACCTTTGGCTCAATAAGTAGTAAAGCAAAAGGAAGAGAGCCGATGTCTGTATTTTAAGTCTTGCCAGCCATATAACCTGGATCAGTTCTATTTTGCCTAGCTCAGCCAAGAGCTATATGGGCCAAGCAAAACTCATCTGCAGACCTGAGTTAGCTTGAGGGCTGCCAGTTTGCTACCTCTAGACTGAACAAATTTCACTAGTGCAGCCAACACTTAAGTACTTATTTGCTGTGTGCTAGGCATTGGGCCAGACGGTAAAGCTGGGACTTCTCAAGTAGCTGGCACTACCTGTTATAACATACTATGGTCAAAAATCAGACAAGTCCTAAGGTCAGAGCTCAACACAAGCTGCTGTGAGAATATAAAGTCTCCCTAAGCCAGCAGGATAGAATGAACAGATAATGGAAGAGCTCTTGCAGAGCTCTACACACACACACACACACACACACACACACACACACACACACACACACACACACGATATACATACCTCTGGGCCAGGGATTTAGCTCAGTGTTTCCAGTGCCTGCCTTGTGAGCGCAAGGTCCTGGTTCAATCCCCGGTAACCACAAACCACAATGCCGGGTGTGCTGACTCACGCTCACCAGCAATCAATACCACATACCACAGTGGTGCCAGGCATGCTGACTCATGCACCTGTAATCCCAGCACTTGGGAGACAGAGGCAGGAGGATCACTGTGAGTTCAAGAGTCACCTGGGCAACATAGTGAGCTCAGGGCCAGCCTGAATTACAAATTGAGACCCTTTCTCAACAAACAATCCTCTAACATGACTGAGGCATACTAAGCTTTGGTATAGAGGGAGGAATAAGAACAGCTCTTCCCAGCCATAAAGCAACATTAGAGAATTGATATTTGCAATTGGGAGGTTTTCATAGAACACTTCTGCAGGATTCAAACAGAGAAATGATGAAGCGGTATTCTAGCAGTGCTGGAAGATGGAAAGTTTAGTGTGAAGAAGTCTTGTAAGAGGCAGAGTCTGCAGGAGTGGGTGGTAGAGTGGGCAGATGGATGCAACACTTATGAGTAAGGAACAAAGGGCTATTGACTGAGTAGGAAGTACAGAAAAAGCAGGGTGGGAGTATATTTGCCCCATGTCATGCCCGTTGGGTGATAGTAAGTTACTACTTCTATTGTACTCACTACTGCTAGGAAGGCACAGTGCCTTCTGGCTTTGGAGCATGTACACACCATATTTAGAAATACTGTTATATTTTCCCCACAGCTGTGCCAGTATTTGTACAGCTGTTGGTAGAAATGTAAGCTAGTACAAACGTGACAGAAATCAGTATGGTGATTCCTAAAAAACCAAAATTAGAAATTTCATTTGACCTAGCGGTTCTCTTAGTTACCTTCTCAAAAGATGTCATAGTGCGGTCATATGTGCATACTACCGGTAGTTACAGCAGCACAGGTTGTAATAGCTAAATCTTAGAAGCAGCCTCTATGTCCTTCAAGTGGATAAAGGAAATGGGGTAGTTTGCATCCAGTGAAAAAATGTCTAGAACTTGTGCCTGGCGATGTCACAGAATGGGCCCTGGCAGCAGCTGTGGCATGATGAGGCAAGTCGGCAGGAGGCGCAGACCCCTCTGGGTGCAGGACTGCCTGCTACTGACTACTCCCTGCTACACTGAGCAGGACAGCCTGGGATCGGCTGAAGTGCCTGCTGAGCATGAGGAGCATCTAGAATGGATGTCCGAGAGGATTGTGGTGAGCAGCTCAGCCTCCCACCTGCTGTGGAGTGAGCGGGGCTGTTGTCACCACTTTGTCTGTGTTAAGTCCTGCTAGATTATGACCCTAGCACCTTGACCACTCAGGGACAGAACAGACTTCCTAGTGGCAATGATGAAAGGAGCGTCCACTGCGGGTCCCAGCAGCATGCCTGCTTTGTCAGGCCCTGATTTCAACCATACTATGGTCCACAGTTTTGTTCCCACTCGGACTTAAGCTGCCCTCACCCAGCCCATGGAGTCTGTCATTCTGATTCCTACTCCAGAGCTACAGCAGTCTGTCTAACCTGTGTGTCTCAAACACAGCCCAGAAGTTAGGGTAGTTTGTGGCCCCAGGACACCCTAAATGGTGAATGGTTAATAACTGTCCTCTCATATTCAAGGCCAGGTGACAGATATCCTGGTCTCTTGGTTGGACAGTTCCTACAGGCATTCTTTCTGCTTTTCAGGTGATCCTGGAGGGCTTGAACGTTATCACTTGTGGTGCTCTCTCTGATGAGGGATTTTGTACTGACCCTTCCTCTTTCATTTTCTCACAATTCCTCACTCTTCCTGAGGCTTCCTTCTAGTAAAACCACTGACGTATCTGTGTTAGGCTCTAGTTCTAGGAGAACTCAAACAAAGTCAGGGAGGGAGAGGTAGAGTTCACTGAGCTTGCCTTGCTGAAGAGTTATCACTGGAAATGGGCACTGGACAGTGGCCACATGCCTCTGGGAGGTGTAGACTTGCATATTAACATGGGGCAGCAGATGAAGCCACAGGCGTAAGGAAAGCCTTAGGCCAGTGGGAGAGAGAATGCCCTCCTTGGGGAGGGCTCAGTGGTTCTGGCACCTGCCTTGCAAGCTCAAGGGCCCATTTTCGATCCCTGGTAACCACATACAACAATGTCAGGCATGGTGACTCAAATGCACCAGTTATCAGTACCACATACCACAACACCAGGCATGGTGGCTCACACCTGTAATCCCAGCACTTGGGAGGCAGAGGCAGGAGGATTGCTGAGTTTGGGGCTGAGTTCAGGACCAGCCTGAGATACAAAGTGAGATATTGTCCCCTCTCCCCCCCAAAAAAGGGGGCCAGGGATTTAGCTCAATGGGTCTGGCACCTGTCTTGCAAAAGGGCCTGGGTTCGATCCTGGTTAACACATCCAATACTGGGTGTGGAGACTCACACCCAGCAGCAATCAGTACCACATACCACAGTGCCAGGCATGGTGGCTCATGCCTGTAATCCCAGCACTCAGGAGGCAGAGGCAGGAGGATTGCTGTGATGTGAGTTTGAGGCTGAGCTCGGGGCCAGCCTGATCTACAAAGCGAGACCCTGTCTCAAAAAAAGAAAAGAAGAAGAAGAAAAAAAAAAAAGCCTTTCCTGCTAAGATAGCGTTACACTAGCAGGCCAGTTTCTCACCTAGAGAACATCTGGTAGCAATTTTGGTTAGTGTGGTGGGAACAGGTGCTGCTAATGATGTCTGGTGAGTAGAGGTCAAAATGCCACCACATACCCAGCAGGACTGGCAGGGAAATGGTGCAGAGGGCTCCAGGAAGTAAGAACCAATAACTCCTTTTAGTTTAGCCATCCAAACCTACACCAAAGCTGTTTCATCAGCCCTGTGGAACAGCAGCTAGTTTGCAAGGAGAGAAAACAGACTTGAAAAAAGCAGTTAATGAAGATGAGATTAGACATGCCAGGAACTCAGAGGGAAGTAAAGCAGGCGGTGCTGGGATTAGCTGGAAGGAACCACAGGATCAAGGGAGAATTTGGAAAGATACTAGAAGCCTGGTGCAGTGGTACACGTCTGTAATTCCAGCTCCTTGGGAGGCTGAGGCAGGAAGATCATAAACTCAAAGCCAATTTGGTCAACTTAGTTGAGGCCATGTCTCAAAAAAGTAAAAAGGACTGGGAACGCAGTTCAGTTGTAGAGCACTCTTGGGCTTAATCACACACATGTATGATATATCACACACGTGCGTGCACACACACACACACATGATCTCATGCATGCTGTTGATGAAAGGATTCAAGAATGAGGAGGACTGATGGAGAGCAAGCCCCAGGGATGTATATGTAGCTGAGAAGCGGAGCACAGAGGCACTAGCTTGGGCCAGGCAGGGAAACTTTCTCTGGGCTGGAAGGAAACAGGTGAGTAGGTCACTCGGACAGCGGGGTGAGGGGTGTAAATTATCGTGGGAGTGAACTGCAGGCCATTTCTATTTACATGTCCAGGAGCCAAGTGGTCTCTAGGACACGGGGAGAAGCAGTAGGGTGGGAGGCCTGTTAATTGCAAGCTGATCAGTGACTTCTTGTATTTGTTGAGATTTGTGTTGCTTTCTTCTCCCAAAAGGTCTCTGGGGAGTCTGGCCTTTTTCTTGCCCACAGTGTTCCAAAAGTGAGCACCGAGATAATGTGGGACTCAGGCTTCCCCAGAGACTCCTGCCCTATGGAAACCCGGGTTTCTCTCCAAGATGCTTTCTGATGAAGGGTTTAGGTTCCTGGGGCCGCTTCTGCCTCCTAGAATAGGGAGGAAGGAGCAAAAACTTTGTGGATGGGGTACATGATTTGCTCCCTGCAGGAGCTATGTCATCTGCTCTGAACACCACATCCCATTTCTTTGCTCACCTCTCTGCCTGGGTGTTCAGTCATTAATTTACATGACTCTGTGATTAGCTCACTGGCTGGACAGTTGCCTTCTTCAGGTTCTTCAGTGTCAGTTGGGCTGTGGACCACAGAGGAGGTACAGGAATCGGAGGTGCCTCCCCCTGCCCCCCAGCTTCACCCTAACCTGGGAAGATCATCCATAATTCTGAGTGGGCCTGATGATGAGGGAAGTATTTCTTTTGGAAGTCAAAATAACAGCTTTGCTTTTGAAGTTTGTTATATTTGATACTCCACGTTCAGGAGATTGGCACTAGTGCGTCCAGCTCCCCCCATCCCCAGCATCCCCTCATACCCCACAGGGAATCCGGGCACTATTGCAGTGCCGCCTATGCCCAGTAGAGGGCGACATCGCCTTTCCAGCTCCAGCCAGCCAGAGAACTGTGCTAGATTCCCTGGAGGCTTTTTCTCTTAAGCTAGTGTTTTGCAAACTGTTTTGACCATGACTTTCAGGAAGACATACATTTTACATTGTGATGCAGTGTGGGCTTAAGCTTGTGTGTGCTTTGCTGAGTAATGTGCAGGTGCGCTCTGATCTATAGACTCAGGTTTTCCTGAGACTTGGTTAATCAAAAATCTTGCTCACATCAGTTGGCCGACCTGTCACCTCACCAGTGGATGGACACCTGTTCTCTGTATCCCTCTGGCATCTGTGCTGGAGCTTGGGGGTCACTTGGAATGGGCTGGCAGGACAGTGGTTAAGAGCAGAATCCATCTTGTGAAGCCTGGGTGAGTTACAACACCCTCTGTGCCTTAGGGCCCTTATAGGATTCCAGCGGCCCAATCTGAGGCTGGGGGAGAGTGTAGCCCCACCCTCACCCTCAGGCCCTCCTCAGAGCACTGACCCCATGCAGGACAGCGCCTTTTCTACTCCCAAACCGTCATAGCTGCAGGCAGCCTGCCTGGGTGTGTCTGAAATTCATTGATCTGACCTGTCTCAGAAAGCTCTGGCCTGGCTGGTGTTGGGGAACCACAAGGGCAGTGAGGAAACCTAGTACTCACCCAAAGTCGGCTCAGATTGGACCATGGTTCAGAACTGTCTGAGGGCTATGGAAACTGATCACTGCCCACCCCCACTTTCCTATTCTGTGTGCCCCAGAATGTGTGAATTTCTTTTCTTTGAAACAGAGTCTCGCTTTGTAGTTCAGGCTGGCCCTGAACTCACTATGTAGCCCAGGTGAGCCTCAAACTTGCAGCGATCTTCCTGCCTCTGCCTCCCGAGTGCTGAGATTACAGGCATAAGCCACCACGCCTGGCATTGTGGTGTGTGGTTACTGGGGACCTTTCACTTGCCAGGCAGTTGCCTGAACTACTGAACTACCTGGCCCAGAATGTGTATTTCTAATGATCTCAAGTGAGGCTGCGGTTGCTGTGGGGGTTCTGGTGCCCGATTCTGAGAGGCACAAAGCCCAGGTGTCCTGTAAGTTCCGCACACCCAGCCGTTAAGCATCAATAGTTTTGAAGATTGCCAGGTGATGCCAGGATGCAGCAAAGGGCAGCCACTGCCTTTCCTCCATCCTCAGTGGGCATCTGAGCGGCTTCCGAGAGCTGTGTCCTGTAAGCAGAAACCATGGTGAGTCCTGTGCCATCCCTCCTGGCTTGTGCCCACTGCCAGGTTGCTTAAGCGCTCTGTTTCTCATTTGTATGGGCTTCATGAGAACTGAACACATGTCAAGGTTACTGCTAGGACGGAGCTGCAATCCTAAGTTGAGCTGCGAGTCCAAGACCAGGCCGGAGCATTGAAAAGCTTAGTGTGGCAATGGAGAGATCAGGGGACAAGTCCACAGACAGCTCTGGACCTAAAGGCATTAGGAAGCCACCAAAGAGTGTCAGGCCCTGGGAAATAGGTAGGATGTGTAGGAGAATGTGCCAGACAGTGACGGGTGTGGGGGAGGGTGATTGGGTGTAGGGGCAGCACCTTCATTTCTAGGCTGGGGAGGTGGGTTCGCCATACTGAGTTCGGGTGCCTGGCCCCATTGAGGCTGGGTCCAAGGCACGAGAAGGTGGCATCTGACGCACCTCTCTCAGCTTCCTGGGAACCTCCGTTGTGCTTTGGGTAGAGACAGTGAAAGTCCATCCGGCCTTCCTTCTTAGCCTGCGCGTGTCAGGCTGGTCCCGGCTCCAGGCCTTTGCCTGCACTTCTGCCTTCCTAACTAGCACAGTCCTGTCACTCATCCTCCCTACTGGCCTTACCTCTCTAAATCCCTTCGGGCCAGTGGCTGCCCTGGGGAAGACAGCAGTCTTAGAGGGACCACTCCGTTGTGTCAATCCTGTGCCTGTGGCAACTACAATTAAGGTCCTGAAAGCTGAGAAGAGCCCCAAGTTCTCTATCCCCCCAACAAATGGCTCAGTATTTTGTCAAGCAGATAGGAGGTGAGGCACCCTAATTGGGCTGGGAGGAAAACAGAATTCAGTTACCAGCCAGGAAGGCCCAGGTGGGAATTAGATTATCAGCATTGTCAGCTGGGGCCTCAGCACCTAGGGGCTCAGCAGGAGAGAACAGGGGAAACTTCTCTTCGGTGTCATCCTTCCTGGTCTTGGGGCGGTGAACCTGTTGGGCCCTGGTTTCTGCACTGGGTCTTTCTCCGACCCTGCAGCAAGGGCCCCTCCGGCCCCCTCCTGCCTGTCTGCCTGGAGGGGGAGAAGGCTGCTGCTGCCCAGAGAGAAGCTGGGCTGGGCCGGTGCTCAGGACAAAAGGCTGAGCTCCCAGCTACCATGTACTATGGCCTTGGTAGGTGCTGTGCGGTGGGTGCCAGGAATAGATGGAAGACCTAGCCGGTGTGGCGGTACATCCCTGGAATTCTAGATGCTCAGGAGGCTGAGGCAGGAGGATCCCAAGTGCAAGCCCAATCGAGGCAGTTTAGTGAAATCCTGTCTCAAAATATAAAAGGGCTCAGATGTAGCTCAATGCAAGGCCCTGGGTTCATTCCCCTGAAACACACAATCGTGCCTGCAAACACAAGCCCACTACCCACAAAAAAAGGGAAAGAAAGTTCTGGAAACAAGCCTGGGTGGGGCGGGAGGTGAGGAAGTAAGAATTAACCTCAGGTTGGGATAGTGACTCAATCCTCCCACCCTGGCCGAAGCTTGTGGAATGAGTTAGAAGCCTGAGCCTCTGATTCTCAGTTTCCTCATCTTCTAAATGGAGGCAATAATAGCAGCTGATATTCAAGTGATTAAAGCTGTACACATGTTTGCATGTTCCGGAGCCTGAGATGGTAGAGATGGTATTAACACACTGTACAGGGTGAGTCCCACAGCCAGGGGATCTCTGGGTGGCGGCAGTGCTCCCTACTGCTGCAGCACTCACCATTGCTGTTCTTGCCTTGTTTTGATGGACTGAGGAGCCCAGATGGATGAGTGGGTCCACTGAGACCGAATGGCCTGAGGAGGCAGTGGGACTCAGAGGATGGGTCAGAGAGGAGAGCAGGGACGAACCAGCCGGAGGGAGCAGAGTGTCCTGATTGTCAAGGAGAGCGAAGTACAGCTTTTGGCATGTGAGCTTAATGTCACTCAACAGCATTCTAGAATTATTAAACAGATGGTCTGGGAGCACGCTACAAAGAACTATGCTTGTTCCAGGATTAATTTATTAGCTCTTGTCACACAGACCTCCCAGGAACTTTCATTACCAAATTCATTCGACATATTTATTATCAGCCTGATAGGAGGAGCAAAGGCTATCTTGGCAAGGCACTGAATGAAGTTTCCTGTGCTGTCTGTGTGGGTGTGAGAGGCAGATGTGAGTCGGGGTGCTTGTGTGGGTGGGTTGGTCACAATGGGCTTCAGGGCTTGGTCCAGATGCTGAGTAGTCAGGGGAAGCACAGAGAGGGGCGAGGTGGCACTGGAGAGGACAGAGGACCCCTTCCTCTTGGAGAGGCCTTTGAGGACCCTCACAGGATGCCTGATAGCATGGATAGGACCAACCTATACACCAGGTTTTCGCCTATGTTACATACCTATAATAACTATCTTGTCTCTTTTTTGGTGCAGAGGATTGAAACTAGAGCCTTGCACGTCCTATGATATGCTGTGGCCTTGAGCACATACTCCAGCCACATAATAAAATTTGATGTATAAATTAGGTGCAGTAAGAGAGTAATAGCAGTAGATCAGTCAGAACAATATACTATAACAAAAGTTATTTACAATGGATGACTTATTTCTGGAATTTTCCATTTAATATTTTCTCATCAAAACTGACTCTGGATAACTAAAACCATAGATAAGGGGTGATGACCACCACACACTCTTGGCATGTAAGACTTCAGCTGTTTAAGAGCTATATAATAGAAGGACAACAGAGAAGTGATGTATATGAAGTTTGTAAAGTATGGATGGTAATACAGAAGTGAGTGAAACACACTTGCAATTCTACCTGAGTGGCATAGTTCAAAATAGCATGGCCAAGAAGAATGGCAGTGAGTGTGGATCTTGGGGATATTTGAGATGCTGAAGGGTTCGGAATTGTTGAACCCACAAAAGGACCTGCTGTCAGGGTTTGAGGAGTTGGCAGCTGGGCAGTCGGGGAGACTGCAAGCTATCCTGTCCTGTTCAAGAGGGCAGACCTAGAGGATGGAGGCTCAGAGAGGCCAATTTCAGCTCAGGAAAACAGAAGCGCCTTCTAGGAAGCAACTCTGTCTGCCAGTGGGAGGGGCGGCCTGGGAGAGAGGGAAGGAGAGAGGGCTGGCTCTGGGAGCCGCCTGGGAGTTACCGGAGTCCTTGGCCTGCTTGGCTTCTTTCCTCTCTGAGGTCTAGAGACATAAGGCAGAAAGAACTGTGGTCAGTTACTACTAAAAGCAATCGTGGAGCACGTGCAGCAAAGTGGTGTGCTCTCAGTTTTGCTGTAAACACACAGTTAAGTGTGTATTCATGAAAAAGGGATGCTAAGAAAATAAATATTAAAGCTGGGACTGTTGGAAGATGCTTTTCACTATTAGACTTTTGATTTTTCCAAATTTGCTGCAAC
Organism: Petromus typicus; assembly: GCA_004026965.1. Taxonomy (NCBI): domain Eukaryota; kingdom Metazoa; phylum Chordata; class Mammalia; order Rodentia; family Petromuridae; genus Petromus; species Petromus typicus. Next base: position 26,275 of record PVIR01021538.1, read on the forward strand.
TGACTTACTTTGAAATCCAGCAAATGGAATGTGACAGTTGATCTGTCTCCTCCCTGCGCCAGGCTGCTTCCTTTACTGAAGAGCGAGTCAGGGTGGGGGCAAGAGGGAATGTTTTCTAGGGAGAGCCTTAGAGCCGCTCAGGGCTGCAGGAAAGAGCCTTGGGGGGCAGGCTGTATGACTTGTCCACTCTCTTAGGGCCTCCTGTCCCTCCTCTCAGAGCCAGAGTGCTGAGTCCAGTGATTGAAGGGCAGCAGGTTGAGGGGAGAGTGCCTGGCGTTGGGGCGAGTAAGAAGTGGACACAGTAATCTCAGAGATGGCTACAGTGTCCGAGCAGGGACAGAGACCAGAGGGGAGAGCATTTTCCTGCCGGTAGGTGACCTCTGGGGGCCCTTGCAAAGGCCTGGGGGGCTCTCCTTCCACTCTGTGCCACCAACTCCTGCAGAGCAGCAGTAATTGCCCCACATGTTGCTTGCCACCTCCCTCACCACCTGAGCAGCTGGGCAGTGTGCTGAGGGCCATTTTCTCTCTTACATTCCCCTGTCCTGTCTTTTCTTTCTTTCTTCCCTTTCATTTTCTTTTTGAAACAGAGTCTTACTAAGTGTGTCAGCCTGGCCTCAAACTTGTGACCCTCCTGCTTCAGCCTCCAGAGTATTGTACCTGGGATCATAGGCATGTGCCACTATGCCTGGCTTATCAGGTTTTTTAGTCTGCAGATTTCTAGCTGATTGAAAAAAGAATTCTTGAATTGTCCTGAAATCATATAGTTCATATACAAAAGAAACTGGTACAGGTTCCCTAAGCTTAGCAACAATCCTAAACATATATTTACATGACAGTAACAGACACCAGTTGTGAATGTGAACATTTCCTAAACCAACCATAATAAAAACCAGGATTGCACCAACCGTGTCAAGAGAAAGGAGGAAGTATCTTCTGTTTTCTCTATAGAAAAAACTACAGAATTGTGTCAGAAGACGTAATCCAAGCATATGCAACTAAAAGAGATGGAGGGAAAGTATTATAGGGGTGGACTGGGCTCTTATTTAAAATGTTAATTTTCTGGATTCAGTGACTTATGACATTTCTCAGCTTTTTAACACTTGCGACTTGCTATCCTTAGTCTCATTCTAAATAAAGTTTCATGTTTGTACTACTTTTGTATTTGATTTTTGTATTTTTTACAAACACACACACACACGCACACACTGTGTGTGAGCTTTATCTCTCTTAGGGTACAGAGCTCTATGACTTGGCCACTCTCGTAGGACCTCCTGTCCCTCCTCTCAGAGCCAGAACGCCGACCTTCCGGGGAGAATTAGAGGTGTATCTGCTCGTCACACCATCGACTCTCGTGCCGCTCAGGCAGGACCGTGGCGGCAGGCGGCAACTTCATTTGATCCTCACTGCAGACTGTAAGGGGAAACTCCACTTTTCCATTGCATTCCCATTCTGGACTGGTGAGGTGCTTGGCCTTGGGCTGTGCAATGGAGGGGCCAGAAGGTAAGTCCCTGTGGTCCAGGTTCTCCTCAATGCCACCCCACCCTTCATTGCAAGGACCATGTTCATGTGCGGCCACACCTTTCCAGCTAGTGTGGAGATGGGCCCCGACCCATCTCTGGTTGGAGCCGCCCCTAGCTGAGTGGACAGCCTTCTTCTTTGTGAGCATAAAGAGGGACTGACAGTTTCTACTTGGGCTTGCTGGGCAGAACTTGTAGGGTGGGTGAGGGAAGCACCAGTCATTTGGAGAGCTCTTCCCATTTATGAACTACATCCCACCTCAACCTTTATAATGTGGAAGCAATGGTGGGTAGTAGGTGCATGTTGGAGGGTTTCCCAGACAAATCTGATATCCATCCACTGTCAGAATGAGAACCACACCTGAGGGGTTCCTGGGAGAGCCAACGAGCCCTGGGGACCCAGATCAGCTCCGAGATTAATGGAGCCACGCCCCTTGAGCGCTGAGCTGGGCTGGGGCCAGCATGCTCAGCGAGTCCCTGATTACTGCCTCCAAACTGTGTGACCCTGGACAGGGCGCTCCATGCTGCTCATCTGCAAAATGGAAAGAACTGAAGCCCTTCCCTTAGATGAGATGGTGCTCTGAGCACAGAAAGTGACACGTACACTCAAGAGTGCTAGACACGCTCGCAAAGAGGAAGGAATACTCTGTGAGCTGGGGGCCTGGCCGCTGCTCTCCCTCCTTCCTGGTGAGAGGCAGAAGTCAGTGGCCAGCGGCTGGTCATGAAATCCACCCCTGCAGGATCTCCTTTCACTGTGGAGCTGGGGACCACCCTCCTTTGTCTGGAGCTGGGGAGACCGGTTTGGGGAACTGGAGAGTCTCCGGTGTCACCGTGTCCTGTCTTTTCTGGGCTGGTCCCTTTCAGCAGGAACAGGTGGGAAGCCTGGAACCAGAGAACACAGCCGGGGGGGGGGGGGGGGTCGAAGGGCTGGTGCCGGAGGAGGGAAATGGGCCTGTCTCTTCATTTCCTGGGGAGCCCTGACCCCCACCATGCCTCAACAGTCCCCGTACCCAAGTAGCCTCCATTCGGGGGCAAAGGAGTTTCATAACTTCATCTTCACCAGGTGCTGAGGACCAAATACATTTGCATCAGACAGAGCAATGCCTGGCAGCGGGGTTCAGTCACAGCAGGCCCTTCAAATGGTCTCCTCACATGCTTGGGCTGGAGAGAGTCAGGGTCTTGGCATCCTTGTGTCACACAGGCTGAGACCAGAGGGCTGCAGGGGCTGGAGCCGTGGGGAGAAACTGGTGTAGGGCCCCCTTTGCTGCTCCTTTACCATCTCCATTTCTACCCACCTGAAGGCCCTGAGTATGATCAGCTCTTGAACTCAGAGCTCCATCTTCCAGTTCCTGTTGGCCCTGGACAGCAGTGGACACAAAGGAGGGACCTTCACAGCCACCACCCTCCTCCACTCCGGGCCTGCAGGGTCCTGCTGCTCTGGGTTTTGGTGCATGTTTGCAGTACACAATGAT
>PVIR01021539.1:0-29457 GCA_004026965.1 Petromus typicus
GAGTCAGCCTATTCAGGCCCTCATGCAGGAAGCTGCATATGCATTTGGGTCATTATGGTGTATGTGCAGGGCTTACAAAAATCATAGGTTGGTTTTTACCCTTTAAAGCATTTTACAGGGCACCAGACAAGCAGAACTACATTGTAGTACCCACAAGATATGTGATAATATTAATCTTTCCATCTTATCTAGTGTTATTTTCTTAAGTATAGCTTGCATTTTTGCCCCTTCTATTTAACTTTTTCTACTGCACTGAAATAGAATGCATTGAAAATTTAAAATGTATATCAAAATTATTTGATTAAATAAGCTTATGTGGCATACAATCAGATTGAAACTTGTATCTGTATTTTAGATGAATAATTGTATTTGTTTTCTAGGTTTGTGCAGAAGAAAAATGCCCCACGCTCGTCAATCTGGCTCACATGATGAGCTTGTACAGCACACACACGTACTCCAGAGACTGTGCTAACTGGATCAATGTGGTGTGCAGGTACCTGCACGACTCCTTCTCAGACACGACCTTTAACCTCGTGACATACCTTGCAGAGGTACGCTTATAGTTTTGTTTTGTTTTTTAGAGACAAGGTCTCACTGTGTAGTTCAGATTGGCCCCAAACTCATTATTTTGCCCAGGCGAGCCCAAACTCTGGGCAGTTCTCCTGCTTTGCCTCCCTCAAGTACTAGGATTACAGGTGTGAACCACCACGCCTGGCACTGTGGTTATGTGGTTACCACGGATCAAACTTGGGACTTTGCGCTTACCAGGCAGACACCTGAACCACTGAGCTAAATCCCCAGCCCCACAGTTTCATTTTGAACTGCTCTATGGCAAATCTACAAGTGAATTTATTTCAAGCAGGACTACTGTACTAATCTTGAGTGTGACAGAGATGACATCTTTTATAGATCATAGATAGATAGATTCATGTATAGAGGAAGTTTTATGAAAGTGGTAGATTTTTTTCCCCCATTTCCAGTGTTTCTTTTATATGCTGTTCTTTTTTTTCTTTTATATGCTGGTTTTTTTTTTTTTTTTTTTTTTTTTTTTTTTTTTTTTTTTTTTTCTTTTTTTTTTTGAGACAGGGTCTCACTTTGTAATTCAGGCTGGCCCTAAGCTCAGCTTCAAACTCACATCACAGCAATCCTCCTGCCTCTGCCTCCCGTGCTGAGATGACAGGCGGGAGCCACCACGCCCAGCACTGTGGTATATGGTACTGATTGCTGCTGGGCTTGGGTCTCCATGCCTAGTATGGTATGTGGTTAACTGGGGATCGAACCCGGGTCCTTGCACTTGCAAGACAGGCACCAGAACCACTGAGCTAACTCCCCGGCCCCTTTTATATACTGTTCTTTTTTTTTTAAGGTTTTTTGAGACAGGGTCTTGCTTTGTAGCTCAGGCCGGGCCCTGAGCTCAACCTCAAACTCACATCACAGCAATCCTCCTGCCTCTGACTCCTGAGTGCTGGGATTACAGGTGTGAGCCACCAGTTGCTGCTGGGTGTGAGTCTCCACACCCAGTATGGTATGTGGTTATCGGGGATCGAACCCAGGCCCTTGAGCTTGCAAGATAGGCACTGGAACCACTGAGCTAACTCCCCGCCCTATGCTGTTCTTAAATGACATAAAAAATTCTAAATAATATGAACTTCCCTTAATTTTACATAAAATGTTTTTTGTTTTTTTGTTTTTTTAAGGTTTTTTTGAGACAGGGTCTTGCTTTGTGGTTCAGGCTGGCCCTGAGCTCCACCTCAAACTCACATCACAGCAATCCTCCTGCCTCTGCCTCCCGAGTGCTGGGATTACAGGCGTGAGCCATCATGCCCGGCACTGGTATGTGGTACTGATTGCTGCTGGGCATGAGTCTCCTCGCCCAGTGTGTGGTTACTGGGGATCGAGCCCGGGCCCTTGCGCTTGCAAGACAGGCACCAGAACCACTGAGCTGTATCCCCGGCCCTAAAGTGTTTTTTTTTTTAGTGGCTTCGATTCCAAAGAATGATTATGATTTTTCTTTCTAAAAAAAAATAGTTTGAAATACCTTTTAGAAAAATATACATTATGAAAAGATACTGCTAGAGAAGTTTTTATCTTGTTGTTATAATTACTCCCCATCTAAAAGATTATTTGAAGGAGCAAAACATAAAATTATAAAAAAAAGAAGCCCTAGATATACATAAAAAGTTAACATTATTGATGTATCTGAAGTAACTTCATGCCTAGAAAGCTAAATCTCAAATGGAAAAAATTCCTTGTCACTGAAAATGTCAGGGTTGGAGATGTAGTTCAGTGGCATTGCACGTACCGAGTAAGTGCAATTCCTGGTACCAGAAAAAAATAAAAATGTTTGTCAGCCTTTAGTAAAGTTATCCTTTCCTTTTAAAATGTTGGCCTCTGGCCAGAGATGTAGCTCAGCAGTGCAGTGTCTGCCTGGCAAGGGCAAGGCCCTGAGTTCAATTCTTGGTACCTAAAAATAATAAAAAAATAAAAATAAATAAAAATAAAAAGTTGGCCTGAAGAAATTAGACATAAAACAAGCTTGAAAGAAATTTCTTGTAACTGACTAAATATTGCTCATAGTACTGTTTTAAAACATGGCTGAGTCACTGTTGTTACCCCATAATAAAATGTCTGGACTGGTATAAATTTCTTAAATGCTGGTTTGTTTCTACTACTAACTTTATATTTAAGTAAACTGACAGTGTGAGCTGTCTGTGTGGTGATTTCTTAGCCTGACTGAATGCTGCATGTCCCTAGATTTCTGTTACACAGATAGCTTTGGGATGAGACCTAACATAAAACTAGGCCTGACCACCTTAGTCAGCTCTCAGTCTGAGCGCCTTCATCCGGCTTCACACAGGTGCCGCGCACAGCTCCCCTCACAAAGCTGGACCGTGTGCAGCCCATTGGATCTCACACATGGGCGCCATTGTTCCACAGTCTAAAGGGGAACAATCTTGCCTTCAATGTTCCTCTTACTCATCTAAGTTATTTCATCAGCAGTAATCCAGCAGCAGTACTAAGACACTTACATGCATTTAAAATGAGATATCTTTAATTTAGTCTGCCCTGCAAACCCTATAAAGTAGGTAGTATTGATATTTTACACCTTAACAAAACTAAATGTCAGCTGAGAAAATTGTACAAGATCACATATCTAATAAATGGCTGGTATAAATGGTTGAGGGGAAGTTTATTATCCTTTGGTAATAGTAATTTGGTGGTCCTCCTTTTAACTATGCATAAATGGTATTTTGCTAAATTTGGTAAGGAGATAATTATCCAGTTTCTTTCTTTCTTTTTTTTCTTTCTTTTTTTTTTTTTTTAGGTTTTTTGAGACAGGGTCTCGCTTTTGTGGTTCAGGCTGGCCCCAAGCTCAGCCTCAAACTCACATCCCAATCCTCCTGCCTCTGCCTCCCGATTTCTGGGATTACAGGCGTGAGCCACCACGCCCGGCACTGTGGTATGTGGTACTGGTTGCTGCCGGGTTGAGTCTCCACACCCAGTATTGTTATGTGGTTACCGGGGAATCGAACCCGGGCCCTTGCGCTTGCAAGACAAGCGCCGGAACCACTGAGCTAACTCCCCGGCCCCCTCCAGTTTCTTTCTTGAATCAAAGAAAAAATAACAATAGACGTTACCTTCTGCTTTGTTTCTGGACCTCTGACCTAACCATAAACTCATGAGTTAAACCTATTGCATTTTTAACATCATAAATATAAATACTGTGTTTTGTTCAACCTGATGAAAGTCTACTTTTCAATATTACTTTTAGCTGTTGGAAAAAGGATTGTCCAGTATGCAGCAGTCATTACTACAGATCATTTATAGTTTGTTGAGTCATATTGACCTGTCTGCAGCCCCCACCAAGCAGTTTAATCTGGAGATCATAAAGATTATTGGCAAATACATACAGGTGAGTGACCACAGAAATTAGTTATAGCATTGTTCATCTCAAAACAATATATCATCGTAAAAACACCTGAATATCTTAAGAGTAAGGAATAAAGTAACGTTTTCAGGAATGTTTATGACTTGGAAAATGCTCTCTGTGTAAGTGATGAAGCAGAATCTGGTTTGATTCCTACCTTAGATTCTAACAGTTATACCTACGAGCGTTCATTTCAGTAGAGACTGGAATACACAAACGGCAGCAGTTACTCCTCTGGGAATTAGGACTGTGACTCACTCTTTGTACGTGTTTGTTAACTAGAATCTACATAACAAGGACTAGTTTTAGAAACAGAGGCCTCTTTAAGAGTATTTCTACTTAGGCATAACTTCCTTCAATTAAACTTTTCAGTGATATACTTAAAATATTGCAATATCATGTGGGCCTTTTTATTATTACCTAGAAATGTGTCTGTCTTTATATCAAGATATTAACTAAGTTGCATAATTCAGTTCCACCAAATATTGTCATTTCCTTTTTAAATTCTATTTTGATAGTGTTTTCACCCTGTCTTAGTCACTTTCTCACTGCTGGTAATCAGTATGCAGGGCCAACAACTGAAGGAGTTCATTTTGGCTCATGTGTGTAGAGCTTTCAGTCCATAGTTAGCTGTTTCCAGGGCAGAAGCAGCAAGGTGGAGCAGAGCTCCCAGGGGCCGGAGAAACCGAAGGGAAGGAGGAAGACACACCCTCCCTGACCCTACCACTGACTGCCCCTTCGCTCCCAGCAGCAAGTCAGCCATCTCACCTCCCAGAAGCTCGGCCTGTGGCCGCATAAGGCTTTGTGGGGACACTTAGATATAAACTATAACACCCTTTAAGTGTCCACTGTAAAAGATATATATAATATCTATTTGAGTATCATAACATTTTTAAAATGTAATTTTTTCTATATATTCTTTTCACTAGATGGTTAAAGAATAATATTATAGGTTTTTAGGGGTTTTTTTGAGACAGGGTCTCGCTTTGTAGTTGAGGCTGGCCAGAGCTCAGCCTCCAACTCACATCACAGCAATCCTCCTGTCTGTGCCTCCCAAGTGCTGGGATTACAGGCATGAGCCACCATGCCTGGCACTGTGGTATGTGGTACTGGTTGCTGCTGGGTGTGAGTCTCCACGTCCAGTATTGTATGTGGTTACTGAGGATCAAACCCAGGTCTTTGCACTTGCCGGAACCACTGAGCTAAATCCCTGGCCCCTAAAGAATAATATTGTAAGTCTTTAAGCTTTGATTCTTCATATGGACATTTATGATGTAAAACATTCTTAAATTATGTTAGTGGAAACATACAAAATTAAGAAAAGGAGAAAAATATCTTAAGAAATGTAGCACAATGCAAAGGAAAAAAAATACCCCAACTTGTACAACTAAGCAATCCCTAAGGGTGTCACTTTAGTGCTGGATGTGGCTACTACGTAGCCAAGAAACAAAGTCCAAAATGTTTTGACATTTAATATGTCTAAAAAGGAAAGTATACATAAAATAGTTTTTAATCTGTGCAACTTAATATCTATAAATTTAAGCCTTAAAACCATAAATGATTCATCTGGAAATTTCACATGTGCTATACAACCATTTGCTTACTATTCTCGCCAAATTATTGTATTAGCCTTTCTAATTTAACAGTATTTCTAATGCACTAATTGGGAGACAAGGTATTCCAGTTTGATGACATTAATTAGGTATATGGTATCTGATAAATTTAACAGTATGCATGCTAGCTTATATTATCTTTCCTTTTGCCACTCAGACATTCTGTTAAGAATCTCAAAAGAGCATTAAATATTTTTACAGGTGTTTTGTAGAAGTAATGTTTTCATAGTGTATGCACTAAATGTGTTTGCTCTTGAACATGCAATCATAACTTCTGAATGTTGATTCTTTAAACCAGAGTCCTTACTGGAAGGAAGCCCTCAATATATTAAAACTGGTGGTGTCACGCTCTGCAAGTCTTGTCGTACCCAACGACATCCCCAAGTCCTACGGAGGAGATATAGGTTCTCCTGAAATATCTTTCACTAAGATTTTTAATAATGTCTCTAAGGAGTTGCCTGGGAAGACCTTAGATTTTCATTTTGACATCTCTGAGGTAAGATGCTCAGGAATTAACATAGGTACTCTGTCAGGACTTTTCACCTGTTTATCTTTTCCTTCATTCCACAGCATTAATTTAACTCATACTCATTGCTAGATACTGTGATAGATGCTATGAAGAACAAGTGAAAAATAGAAAGAACTCCTACTATTACAAAGCTTTCAGTGACACAAAAGAACAAATAAGCATTGTGATAAGTGCTTTGTCTGGGAGTAAATTAAAAGTGCTATGGGAAAATATAATGTTTTCCAGAAGGAGGTTTACCTCATGGACATTCATGCAAAAAGGGAAGCATGTGCCCAAACGCAGGCCCACAGAACAGCTGTGTATGTCAGGGAAGCAACAGCAAGATGAGTTTCACTGGAGAATGAAGGTCAGGAGGTGTAGTGGTAGTTGTACCTAATGGGATAAGCAACAAACGGATCCAAAAAGGACTCAAAAGCCATGCCGATGAGCTTGGATTTTATTTTTTAAATACAAACTCAAAACATTTTACAAACTATACATGAGTTTGGATCATCACAGAATTATTACTGAAACAAATTTTGGAGATACTATACATCAGTTTTGTAGTAAGATGATATACAGAAATTTTCTAAGTTGAAGTTATTACTTTCATATTCACCAGAGTACCAAATACTTTTTATATATATTGAGAAAATATCAAAGTTTAATAGTTAAATCTGAGTGGTGAGATTACAGGTGATTTTTTTTTAATGTTCTTTTGGTTTTGAAGCTTTCTACAAAGAGGTATAGTTTTTAACTGTAAGGGGATAAACAAGCAAAGGTGATAGTTTTTAAAGAAAGATGATACTTAAAATAGGGAAAAGCTCCAGTAATCTCAGCTATAAAGTTATTATTACAGATAAAATCAAGTCTCCGTGAAAAAACCTTTGGTTTTGATAACATCTCTCTCCTTATGTTGTTTTTGATTATTTATACACAATGTCATTATAGGTGTACTCTTAACCCTTCCAAGTTTCTTTGATGTTGAAACTCATGAGTCAACACTGGTGCTCTGTTTCTGTGTAGACACCAATCATTGGAAACAAGTACGGGGATCAGCACAGTGCAGCGGGAAGGAACGGGAAGCCGAAAGTGATTGCTGTCACGAGAAGTACTTCCTCCACATCCTCTGGGTCTAATTCTAATGCCTTGGTTCCTGTCAGCTGGAAAAGGCCACAGTTATCACAGGTACCTACGAACAGGAAAGAGAACATCCCTGTAATAAGTATTGTTATGTATATGAAAACTTGGGAGTTTGTCTTATTTTATCAGCAGTTCTAACATTTGAATTTCTTCTCCTTAGCGAAGAACAAGAGAAAAGCTAATGAATGTACTTTCTCTCTGTGGCCCAGAATCTGGCCTCCCGAAGAACCCCTCTGTAAGTAATCATTAATCCAAGTTACTGCAGAAAACATGCTTTTTCATGAAGAAGTTGCTCTCTTGCCCTGCTTGCTTTTTCTAACTTAGTCAGGGTGTTGTCTAAGAATGCAAGAGAAAAAGAAGAAAATTCTTGTCTTTTGTGATATCTGGCAGCTATGCTACTTAGATACTCAACTACACAGTTGGGCAGACCAGTGTTAAGCTCTGGATTCACTGCAGGGTGAGGCCTGAAGTGGCCCCTGGGCTCTGGTGTCTCGTGCAGAGTGAAAAACCTGATGGGTGCACCTTTTTTGTGTTCTGATTGTTTTGTGTGGCATCAGGTTGTATTTTCTTCTAATGAAGATTTGGAAGTCGGTGACCAACAGACTAGTCTAATTTCTACAACTGAAGACATAATTCAAGAGGAAGAAGTAGCCATAGAAGATAATACAAGTGAACAACAGTTTGGTGTTTTCAAGGATTTTGACTTTCTAGATGTTGAATTGGAAGATGCAGAGGTAAGAAAATGGGCTTTCTACACTTTTTATAAAATAGAGCTCTTTGCTTGTCAATTTCAACATAAGGTCACAAAAGTACAGGCCTAAATTAAAAACTAAGTATAATTATTACAGTTTGTGAATAGCAGAAGAAATAAAGGAGGAACATCCAGTATTTCATCCTCACTGTTAAAAATACAGGGTAAAAATATCGCCTCAAAATATTTTTAAGGTTCTAAATCTTTTTAAGATTCTACTTAGATTTAACTTTTTGTATGAGTTATATAAGTTAATTTGCAGAAAAATAGTAAAAATGTTATATTAAAGTTGAGCAAACATAACTGTAAAGAGGGTCGCATCTGTCACCAGACAGGCTGTGGCTTTGTGCGGCTCCACGCTCCAGGGGTGACTGAGATCTTCCCTGACCACATTCTTCTTTGTAACATCACCGCTCTCAGTGCCTCTTTTCATTGGCTACTCAAAGGGCTTTCTCTCCAGTGTGGAAGGCAGAGATAGAGCTTGTGTGTAGTGTGGCCGCCCCTGGGCACTTGGCTGGACTCTGTCCGTCCATGCTGGTGGCCTGGCCTCGGCAGCATGGCTCTCACTGCTTTGTGCTGCTGCTCTGTAGCGGTCCTGTCCCTCACTCAAGTGCAGGAATTGAGAAGTGCCTTCATAGACAGTCTTAGGAAAATAAAGAAGCTGCTTTCTTACATGCTCTTAGCAAAATTCTTACCTCATTCCTTGGTCCTAGCTGAGACACATACCAATTTCTAAAACAATTACTATGGCACTTATAATAAGCTTGTCATCCTGTTGTCTTAGGCTATGAGAAACCCATTCCTGATAGTGAGATCAGAAACTACATATTCTCAAGTTGTTACGAATATCTACATGCAAGAAGACTAAAATGCCTTACTGTCAAGCATCTACACCATATTTTGATGAATATTTTTCTGAACAATTAGAGGTTAGCTAATATGCACCCACCATTTTTTTTTTTCTTTTTGGTGGTCGTGGTGGTACTGGGAATTGATCCTAGGGCTTTCCCGTGGAGCTACATTTTCATCTGCCATCCCCTTTTTTGTTTTGAGAGAGGATATTGCCAAGTTGCCCGTGCTAGGCTGGAGCTGTGAATCCTCCTGCCTTGGCCTCCTAGAGGTCTGGGGTGGCAAGCATGTACCTCCCCGCCTGACGAAGGGGATGTTTCTCTTGGCTCTGATAAGTGATGTGGATGTAATGTGCTGGCCTGCCTCATGTCATGCTGTTAGTTACTGATAGGAGACCAGTTTCATGAGGTGAGAGTCTCCTCAGTAAGCTCCAGCTCCCCGGCAGAGCAGACTCTGACCATGGTGCCTGGGAGACACACAAGTGCCTTTCCCCTGGCTGGGGAACCATATAGCTCCTGAGCAGGTGCATAGCGACCCAAGAACTAGGCACCATGTAGTACTAATCCACACATTGTGCATTTTACTTCACATCTAAACATGTGTCTGGATGCCCCTTTAAAAACAAAGTTTCAGCAATATGCATCTTTATTCTATGCTACTCCACAAATACCTTCTATATTTTTTCATTTCTTCTCCCCCCTAAATTTTCATTTCCCTCTAAAAGTGATTTCACAACTCACCATTAGAAAAATATATTGTAGAAGTAGGGTAGATTTGTATATCCAGGAAAGAAAGTGTAATGGCTTCAAATTCAAGAGACCTGCTCCTACCCCTTACCTCCAGGCCATAAGTGGTTTCTAAATTCCCCTGTAGTTGAAGGTAGTCTCTTGACATTTTTGTAACATTAAGGTTATTATTTTTTTATTTGCCTTTTTTCTTTAAAGAGCACTGTAAATGTTTCCAAGTTCATACAGTATTCTAAAATGTCAGTGGTAATAAATAACACTTTTAGTAGACTTTCAGAATGGATTGAAGATATTTATTTCAGCTTTCTCTTTAATTCAAGTCACAAGGATTTGAGGCTTTAACTTTCACCTTATAATTAAGCATATCAGACTTTTTTTTTTTTTTAAACAGGGTCTCACTTTTGTAGTTCAGGCTGGTTTTAAGCTCAGCCTTAAACTCACAGCAATCCTCCTGCCTCTGTCTCCTGAGTGCTGGGATTACAGGCATGAGTCACCATGCCCGGCACTTTGGTATGTGGTTCTGATTGCTGGTGGGCGTGAGTCTCCATGGCCAGCATTGTATGCGGTTACAGAGGATCAAACCCCAGCCCTTGCACTTGCAAGGCAGGCTCTGGAACCACTGAGCTAAGTCCCCCACCCCCGACGATTTTTTCAGTACTGGAGGCCCCAGGTCTTTGCACTGAGCTATGTCCCCATGCCTTTTTAAAAATATTTTGAAATAGGCCTTTGCTAAGTTGCCCAGATTGGGTTTGAACTTATGGTCCTCTGGCCTCAGCCTCCCAGAGCACTGCAATTACAAGCACTTGCCACCATGTCTGGTTTGAATTATATGTGTTTTCTAAAACTTAAACATAGTCCTTCTTAAAACATGATAATAGGAATACTTTGCTAAAAACCAAACTTCATCACTGAAGAATCTTCTAACATCCCTCGACTTTGAAAACCCTCAGTGCATATTCTTCTGTTCACCAAATATATTTTGCAGGTTATTGCCATTATTTTGTAATATGCTGTATAATTATATTTGCAATGATATGCTCTAGAAATTTATAAATTCTAACCTTCAGGGCCCTTGGGCTTCTAAGATACTTCGAGAAATAGCAAGGAAAGATCCAAGAGCCAAATGGACAGTGTTCCTGGGCCTTCTGCACCCTGAACAGCTTGGGTTTTGCTTGAATTTTGTACCAGTTGAGTTTCATCTAAAACTTATTTTGCTTTATTTAAGAAAAAAAAAGCTGATTTGAAATCCCTTCCTTTTGAAAGTAACAAATAAATCATATCTTGCTAGCCAGCCAAGTGTAATTTGCCATATCAGAGTCTAAGGAAGATTGTACCCTACTAAAAGGAGGCTTGGTTCAGGTGGTTTAGAGGAACAGAAACATGGCATACAGATCTCTAGCTGGGGGACTGAAATGTGTCGTATTTCCTCTTGACCTTTTGAAATTGGCTGTCCTTACGGGTTATGTTTTGGTAGCTGTGATCTTGATTTTATCTTATAATAAAAAATGGCCATTGCATTTAACTACAGAATAAAATAATTGTGACCCTGTTTGTTGTCATTTGAATGTATCTTAAGTCAGTTTAATTACACCAAGTATTAAATCTATGTAAAATTGGAAGATTTCCTTAAAGTTTGTGTTGCTAAAGTGTACATAGAAATGTTGTTTTAAGTGTCTGTCTCTGACTTTTTCACAATATATTTTGCATTTAAAAGTACTTTAAATCACATGTTGGCTTCCCACAAAAAGCTTAATCCAGAGCTTGAATCAGTCTTTGGGTTTGAGAAATCATAGGTTTCCCAAAAAGTGTAGCATATCTTTAAATGTTTGTCTTCGTTCTTTCTAATTCTGTGTGTTTTCCTTTTTGCTAACCAGGAGCTTCAGGTGAGTTGCAGGCTGGTGTTGTGGGATGTTTCTTTGTTGTCATCCGTGATGTATTTGTTCTCCTTGTGGTCGCATTCATGTTTGCGTATTAGAATAGAAATGGCCTAGAGTGTAGACTTAGTTGACCCCCTAGTAATCCAAGATAGAACGTCAAGAGAATTGTTTAGTAGAAACAGGTTATCAATCAAGTAATTCTGATTTCTTTAATATAAAGACTTAATAATGTGTTTTAAAATTAAAGAAATTGAAGGGCTGATTGAAACTCTGCTTTTGATGATGTGTTCAGTATTCTTCATTTAGATCTGTGTTTTCCTGGCGTCTTGCATTTGCATTTATAAGCACGTGTTTGTTCTTAGGAATCATGTTTTGTTTTCCAGGGTGAAAGTATGGACAATTTCAACTGGGGAGTCCGCCGGCGCTCACTGGACAGCATTGACAAAGGGGACACCCCCTCTCTTCAGGAGTGCCAGTGCTCCAGCAGCACTCCCAGCCTGAACCTTACCAACCAGGAGGATACAGATGAGTCCTCAGAAGAGGAGGCAGCCCTCACGGCGAGCCAGATCCTGTCACGCACACAAATGGTATACTGTTGCCTTTCCACGCAGCAACAGGAATGACTGTTTTTTGGTCTTCCAAATTTCATTTTGGGCAAAGTGTACACAGAGAAATGAAAACACACAGTTACAGCAATAATGAAATGTCTATTACTCATTATAGAACTAAATGCATTATGTTGGTATGTGAAATCAGCAGCAGCCAAGGACACTTTTCCTCTGGCTTCTTCTGCCCCTGGCGAGCTGCTCTGGGCACTTAGAGGGTCATCCTCTTGATGCGTATTTTTGGCATCAATGTGAACACCACTACTACTTGATGCACACCCGCCCTTCACCCCTAGTGTAATGTCACGTGCAGAGACCGAGCATAGCTTGGTGCTATTCAAGATCATGTCAACTGTATGGATGGAGGTTCGGGCTTATATCCCAAGGGTAGGTCAAAGAGTTAAAGAGTAAGTGCAGAATGAGAAGATAGAGATTGAATTATCATCGCTCATTTAAAATGCCAGGGTGCAAGAAGGGGTAAATTTGCGGATATGATAGTGTGGGAGCTTGAAGATGGCTGTGTGCTGTGTGGCCACGAGGGCACATATGATGAGGGACACCCATGGAGCCCCCTGTCCGCAGCAGCTGCACAGCTGGTAGTGAAAAGCCTCTTGCAGGCCAGGCTAAACTGCACCTCAGTGTGACATGGACCCTTTGGCTCCATGCTCTTCCCCACTGGTGAAGTGCGTGCATTGCTGCCGCACAGAGCTGCCTTTGGACAGAATGTCACATTATCAGTTTGTAGCTGGTTTCTGGTCTTAGGAGATCTCATTATTGCCCCAGCATCTTTCGTACACCACCCTTTTCCATAGTAAATAAAAAACTGCTGCTGTAACAACAATTGTAATTAGCCCTCACCGAATGTTTAAGGAGATGCCTATCGAGCCCAGGTACTGACATGTCCTCTTTCCCCAGCCACATATGTAGGCAGGATTTGTGATTCCGGAGTCTAAAGGAGCTGTCCCAGACACACAGCTGGTAAATAGATTTGCCCCAGGTGGTATGTCTCTGCTGTGCCTTGGACAAGGCATGTAAGGTGTGGTCTTCCAAAAGACTCTGAAAGGAAAGACCTGGAGGGTGACAGAGGCACACTGCAGGCATTGGAGGCCAACAGTGCGCTGAAGGGCTGGCTTGACCTCTGAGCTGCTGTGGTGCAGGCCAGGGGAGGGGAGCCTTGCTGTACTCACGGTGTAATTGTAGTCATTATCCAACCTCTACTTTAAAACAGACCCCTGACAATATCTGTCTCACAGAGGCTTTACATAAGAAAAAAACCACCTGATACATAATACCATAAGTCCTTAATTAATATCATGAGAGCCAGAAGGCAGACTTAATTCTCTCTACTTGTAAGGCCAACCCTGTTCAGATGGTATTGAGATAAAAAAAATAATTGAAAGTTGATTCTTCTTCACAGAAAAATGTTTGTCTCTGCGTCCTCTGAATCATAGACCCAAGGCTTCTTATGTTGAGTACTGACCCTGAGGAATAGTTTCCTTAGAAGTAAAATGTATAGTCTTTTCTTTTTTAAAATTAATAACTACTACTTTTAAAAAAGTAAAATGCCCCTAATGATGTTTGCCATTATAACAACTCTTTCGGTGGTCCTGCAGAGTGAACCTGAGCCCAGGGCCCCACACATGCTAGACAAGCTCCCAGGGCCCTATCCAACCCTGCCCCTCCTCAAGACACTTGGAAACACACTCTGCTTGGTAGGAAAGCCACAGGGGAATCAGAGAGCAACTGCCTTTACAGAGCCCAGACCACCCAAACCATAACACGTGAGCAGAAAAAGATGAATTTCAGCCTCAAGCTAACATAGTAAGGGAGGACTTCCCCACTTTACTTCTTTAGCCAGATTTTAAAACCTGTATGAATGCCTAGTTTTGCTAGGTGGGCTGCTTGTGATAATAACACCCAATCTCAGTGAAATAAAAGATTACTGTAGGAAATCCCACAAGCTCTTTATAACTAAGCCCCTATAATATTTTATGTTGTACAAAAATTTCTTATGGCTTTTGTGACTGACTAGCTTGTATATGAACTCCATGCTTGATCATCTCTCCTTTCAGCTAAACAATGACTCTGCCGCTGACGAGATGATGCCAGACCATCCTGACCTGCTGCTTCAGTCTCAAGACTCCACTGGCAGCAACGCAGCAGAAGAAGTCCTTCAGATCAGAGATGAGACCCCCAGCTTGGAGGCTTGTCTAGATAATGCTAGCAGCCAGCTGCCTGAGGTGGGGAGCCGCGGGGCTGGCGCACGGCCAATCTAGACTCTTCTCAGCACGCTGTTACGTCTCCTGCTTTTCCTTCAACAGAGATCTCACCTGACATGCTAATTATTTGATTTTATTTCCAGTATTTCTAACCTGTTGGGTTGTTCTAAACAAAATAGCCAGGTCTGATTTAAAAACAAAATCTTGGCAGGTGAAGGAAATGACCTACAGGTTAAAAATAATCTCGTGTGTCAATGAGCATTCTGTGTCGCAGTTACCGGGCAGGTGATGAGCTAGGGATGGCAGGCATCGTCTGTGGCGCTGCGTTTTCTTTCAAGAACCGCTTTTGTTTTTCCTCCTCTTTTTGCTTTGAGTGGGGTTTATGTGATTGGTGCTGTGATTGGGTTAGGACCTCAGGCCAGCTGGGTTAGCAGTTGACACAAAGAAATCTTTTCAAAAGACTTTGGAACCACTAGTATTATGTGTTTTGGAAAGGCCTGTGAGAAGTAAGCCAGATTCAAGCTATTGACTGACCAAAAATAAGTAAGTATTAATTTTCTTAGTGTTTTTTAAAATATTATTATTTTTAAACATTCTTGTTACAGCTTTATCATATATGCTTTTATGCTTTGGTAAGTATCAGAAACTGCTATATTTTTGTTAGTGTTATCATATGTGGACTAATTATTTTAGTGAAGAAAATTCTCAGTGTTCTTACATATTCAACCTAACAGTAACATTTTAATATGAAGGCATTTTGGCTTCCTTACTAGCAGTTTTCAAAATGCTTAGGCTAATGTGGCTAAGGCTTAGATAATTCAATTAGTCAGATATGTATTGTGGTTTCACTAGGTGCCAGGCATCGTGGGTAGGTGCTAGAAAGAAGAGTAAGACATGAGCTGCTCTCGGGGAGAACTTTGTCTACTCTGTCTGTATTAACAGGGATGGAGAAAGCTTTTTTAAAATTACATTTATGCGTGAGAAATTCAGTAATACTCATATGCTCGAGGCTCTGGAAACCCAGTGGAGCATGACCTGCTCTGCATTAGGAGTGCTGGTGGTAAAGGACAGGCTTCACAGCCACTGGGGCTGGCCAGCAGAGGCACAAGTCACAGAATGGTATGCTCAGATAACTGCAGGGAAGTCAGTGTGTCTAGAGAGTAAAATGGGTAGAGAAAAAAATAGAGAAACAAGAGGAGAAACTCCCAAGTGCCATTCTAAAGATTGAGCTTTATCTTTTTCTTTTTTAAGGTTTTTGACACAGGGTCTCGTTTTGTCATTCAGGCTGGCCCTGAACTCACTATGTAGCCCAGGCCAGCCTCAAACTCACAGCAACCCTCCTGCTTCTACCTCCCGAGTGCTAGGATTACAGGTGGGAGCTACAACACCAGGCTGGCTTTATTTTGAGATAATGGAAAGTCATATAGATGTTTATTCTTTCCAGAAATACCTGTGTTAGCTTTCTGTTACTGCCCGAGATAATCAGTTTAAAATGAGGAACAGTTTCTTTTGGCTCATAGTTTAGAGGTTTCAGTCCACAGTCACTTGTACCTTCTCATTTGGGCCTGTGGCAGCACATCATGGCAGGAGCGTGTGGCAGAGCAAAGCTGTTCGTGCAGGGATCAGAAAAGAGAGATGTAGGAGGTCAGAGCTCCCATGGTCTCACTTCCACAAGCTCTCAACAGTACCACCCCAGGCCTTTGGGGGCCATTCAGATCCGACAGCCCGTCTCATGTGACAAGGACTGTGCCATGTAGTAGATGGAAATATACCACATGTGAGCCTTCACTCATTCATGTTGCCACTATTCACAGAGACCTTTCCTTCTGGTAGATGCTATTGTAGGCCCTGGGTATATGGCAGTACAAAACACACAAAGGCTTCTGGATTTATGGTGCTTAATTCTAACAAGAATGATAGATAGTAGGTAAAATGTAAATAATAAGTAATATACCAGAAAGTGGTCATTTTGTTGATATATTTGTAAAAATCTTAACAGTAATATGGATGAGTGAAGGAGGAAGTTTAGAATAGCATTTGAAATTGTCATGGTGGCACACATCTGTAATGCCAGCACTAGGGAGACAGGCAGGAAGATCACTATGAGTTCAAGGACAGCCTGAACTACATTGCAAGACTCTATCTTAAACTAAAAAACAAAAAGTATAGCCAAGGCTTTGGGCCGAGGATTTAGCTCTGTAGTGCTATACCTGTCTGGCAAGTGTAAGGTCCTGAGTTTGATTCCTGGTGCTATTTTTTTTTAAAAAAAAAGCATTTCAGATGAAATCTGAGTGACAAGAAGGGGCCAGGCCTTGAAGATTTGGAGGAAGAATGTTGTAGGCAGAGGAAGCATCAGCTGGAAAGGACCTGGCATGTGTGGAGATGAGAACACTGATGAGCGGGTCCTGAGTGCAGGGAATAGGAGAGGGCGGGTGGGGAGAGGGGGCTGAGCTGGGCCACGGCGCCCACAGCAGACCAACAGGCCACACAGCTGGTGCCCACAGCAGGCTTTCAAGCAGAAGGACGCGATGTGATCTTGGCTTTTCCTTGTGGAAGTGGGCTATAGTCCCTGTCACACACAGCCTGTCACTGGGAGAGGGTTGGGTGGACTGGCAGAGTCAAGGTGATGAGCAGAGCCTGAACGAAGTCCGCACGAGTGAGCACAAGAGGTGTTTGCAGAGAGATCTTACAGCACCGAGAGGAGCCGCTTCGACAGCAATCGTTATTTGTTGGGAGACAGAAGCAAGCAGTGCTGCTAATGGTTAATCTAATCTGCCGTGTCTAGTTTGGGTGATAGCACATTAAAAGTCAGCAGGTCTGTTCATCCGAAACAATGGAAAAAAGACTAACACTGGAAAACACCTTTTTTAAAAGGCAGTGTGGTTAGTGGCTATGTATTTTAATTTTCATCAACAAGGGGAAATTTTTTACTTTTTGTTATAAGTTATCATGGGATTATAACATGTGGCAAAGCAGCATATTAGAGACAATTCTTATTTATTTAATGTGTTACTGCAGTTCCAAATATTTAATGGACTTGTTTAACAAGCACTATAAAGGGTATTGGAATGTTTTTTTTCTTATCCAATGGAAAAATACTTCAATTTAGTATTTTTTCCTATTCATAATATTGAGTTCATTGTTGAACTCATACATTGTGTCATTGATAGACAAGGATGAAGAGTGTTTTAAAACCTTGCCATTTCATCCAAAAACAGTACTGATGAGAACAGCTGTCCACAGGGAATAACACAGTACAGGTTCTGTTCTGTGTACAGGACCCGCCTAATTTGTTTTTCCTTGATACACTTAATAGTGTCAAGTGACCTAAAATAGCTATTTTTTAAAAAGGAAAGCACCAAAATATTGATAATAAAATCAACTATTTTAAAAGCAATTTTTTTTTTTTTTGAGACAGGGTTTCGCTTTGTGGTTCAGGCTGGCCCTGAGCTCAGCCTCAAACTCACATCACAGCAATCCTCCTGCCTCTGCCTCCCGAGTGCTGGGATTACAGGCATGAGCCACCACGCCCGGCACTGTGGTATGTGGTACTGGTTGCTGCTGGGCGTGAGTCTCCATGCCCAGGGTGGTATGTGGTTACTGGGGAATCAAACCCGGGCCCTTGCACTTGTAAGACAAGCGCTGGAACCACTGAGCTAACTCCCTGGCCCCTTAAAAGCAACTTTTAAGCAGATTTTGTGGGGTTGTTTTTCCCCCACGGTACTGGGGATCGAACTTGTGACCTTATGCTTGTGAGGCAGAAGGCAGAACCACTGAGCTAAATCCTTGGCTCCTTTAAGCAAATTTTAATGTGTGAAATATTATATGAATTAAAGGAATGCTTGTTTGTATTCCTAAGAGTGTTCATTTGCAGTTTTTCTGCAGATTATGTTAATATTGGGAAGATAAAGAGAGTAAGCTACCACATTTCATGTCACAGAGAAATCTTTAGTTGTTTGTCTCTTCTCTGTAATATATACAAATAACTAACTATGCTCTCTGGAAAGAATCCAGTTTCTTACTTGTATTTATTAGACTAACTTTCACAGAAGGTTGTAATTAATAGGTTGGAATCTAATTCATGGACCACAGAAAATTTTTCTTTGAGGAAATGAGTCTTGGAATATTACAAAGCATATGAGTATGTCATTGTCTAGGAAGGTGAAGTCCAAAAGTAATTTGATTCTCACAATCTACATATATATAATGAAATCCATTCAATTAGTCCAAAAGCACTTTCTTCATAAAATCTAGGTGTTATCAGAAAATTTCATATAATCATATAAAATTACTGATAAAACTTTGAAATTAATAATTCAGGCACAAATACAAATATAAAATGATGAATATTGAGGTAACATGTTTGGTTTGTAATAACACAATATGTTCAAACTGATATGCAAAGGAAAGTTAAAACCAAAAAATTACAGTTGTAGAAATATTTCTAGCACTATCTCATAAATTATATTTCCAAGTAACTAATGCTTACCTTTTTAAAAAAATTCAGATGAAAACTATAAAATGTATTCACTATAAATTTTTTGGATGATTAAAATTATTTTATAATAGTATTGTTATTAGGAAAAGGGGTTGCTGGGAATTGAACCCAGAAGGAACTGAGCTATGTCTCACACCTTTCTTGAGACAGAGTCCTACTAGCCTCACACTCTGTCATCCTTCTGCCTCAGCCTCCTAAGTAAATGGGATTACAGGAATGTTAACACCCTGCCTGGCTTTTACTTTGTTTTTAAGTACTATTTTGGGAAGAGACTGTGCCCCTTTTCCTGGTTAATTATATGCAGATCCTTATTCCATTAGTATACTTTGTGCTTTCCTTTGATATTCCTTTGCCCTCTCAGGCCCTCTCTCTGGAATACCAGCCCTACGTCTTTCAGAGAGACTGGTTTCAGTTGCTGCACACAGGTGGGCTGTTCCTCTTGAGTGTCAGTGCTCATGTGTATGTTGCTGATGGTATTCACCTTACACTTAGGATATGCTGGTGTGTACTGCTTGCATTTGTGCATTAGCCCAACCTCATGGACTGTGAACTAACTGTGGTCAAGAATTACACCAAAGAACCCAAAAAATCTAGTTAAAATCCTTCATTTCATAAGTAAACTATACAGATGGATAAACTCCGACTGAGCAAAACCTCAGGACTTTCCCTTACTTTTCATGCTTTAGCAGAAAAATTCTATTTTTGCTCATGAAAAAGAAAAAATAATGCACAGCTGAAGTAACTTAGGTCTAGTGAAACTGATCCTTGTTTCTAAAACTGTGATATGATTAGTACTTATATTCAAACTGATTAAGCTGATAGTCTTGCAAATGAAAAACTCGTGTTGAGCTGGGGGATTTAGCTCAGTGGTTCTTGGGTGTGCCTTGCCAGCAGAAGGTCACAAGTTTGATCCCTAATACAAAAAACATTGGTCTTGATATCATTATAATATATTTTGGAAGTATTTTTCTTTTTTTGATTGTAGTTTATTTAATCAGTATCTGTTGAGCTTTTATCCCTTGCTTGTCATATAGCAACATGTCCGTTATGTTAACTATGAATAGAAAGGGGAAACCACTAGTATTAGGCTTACATATATTTTCATTATTATTTTTCATAAATGATCTTGCAGTTCACTTAATTTCAAGAAAAGAGTGTACAATTTCCCAATTTTTTCTGAAGTCTAGTTCAGTGATGGATTATTAATACTAACCACTGAAATGAGTTACTTTAGCTTACCACCTGAAGACAGCCTTTCCATCACAAAGATTCCACTGACGCCATGAAAGGCTGCCGAGGCCAGCTGGGCTCTGGCCTTGCCGATCAGTCAGCACCGTTGCAGCTGTCAGCACCCCCCAGGGCCAGTGGGTTCTCTAGTCCCAATCATCTCCCCGCTGATAGCTAGAATTTAGTGTTCTGATATCATTAAAGAAATAGTATTTCAGTTAAGTGGTCATTTGTAGTAATATAAAATTGTACTCAATATAAAATTAGAATATGTATGGGAAAATATATTTTACAAAAAAACCTACCTGCAAGTAAACACAGAAATCTTATACATGAGAGATTGAGGGAGAATTCTTCATAAAGTTTGGCGATAAATTATATATTTTAATTTCAGTAAATTATAGGGATGGGGATGCAATTCAGTGGCACTTTACTTAGCACGTGGAGGGCCATGAGGTCAGTTCTCAGCAGTGGCAGAAAAACAAAAATGTGGGATCATTTTAGAAAACAGTTTTACTTGCTGAGAGTTCAAAAACTCTAATTAGACCATGTAAATGATGACTGTGAAGAACTGATTTAGAAGACAGCAGTCATGTATTATGTTGATGAGATTTGTATTAATGTCCTAAGAGTCCACAAAAATAATGTGATTGTTTCACAGGACACAAGATCAGTATTAAAGGAGGAGCATGTTACAAACTTTGATGATGAAGGGCCGTATATTCTTCAAGAGCAGACGGACTCTCTCATGTGTCAGGGAATTCTTGATCTGGAGGAGACTGAAATGCCAGAGCACTTGGCTCCAGAAAGCTACCCTGAGTCCGTCTGTGAAGAGGACGTCACATTAGCTTTGAAAGAGCTCGATGAAAGATGTGAAGAAGAAGAAGCGGATTTCTCTGGACTGTCCAGGTAAGAGTTTGCAGTCACACATACCAGAATGAGGTGGTTGTATTCTTACCCCTCTCTCAACATGCCCTTGATTCCGGTTTACTTACTTCTATTTGTGTGCTTTTGTTAGTAATCTTATTCTCTGACTTCATTTTTAAAAATAAAAGGATTTAGTGTGATGGATATTTTTCTGTTGCCATTCACATAAAGAAACAAGTATGCAATTTCCAAACCATAGGAAGTAGCATTCTACATTTAGAATGACACCAAATACCCATTTTGGCAGTCTACCAAATGGATATTAAAATCAATACTGGAATGAACTTCTGTGATACCAAAATAAATCTGAGAAGGCTGGAGTGTGGTAGTAGTACATACCTATAATCCCAGCATTCAGGAGGCTGAGGCAGGATTGCTACAAGTTTAAGGCTAGCCAGCAAGACTGCTCAAAAATCCAACAAAAGGAAAAAAAACTGAGAGACTTCCAAAAATATATTTTATGTTCCTTTATCCATGATCAGATTTTAAAGATTTGATATCTACAGTAAACAGCAATGATCATTTCTAAGTACTGTCTGAAGCTAGATTGTTCCTTTTAAATGTTTATGCTCCACACATTGAAAATATATTATCAGAAAATAGGAGGGATTCTCAAGTAACACTTTACCTTCATTCACAGGCTAAGCTGACTAATCAGCTGTGACATATAGCTCTTAAAGGAAATTTTGGTGCCTGTTAGGAAACTTGTATGCCAAATTGCTCTGTAACGATTAGAATTATGACAGTCTAATTTCTTCTATTTATATTTTATAAGTATTTATGGCTCAAAATAATGTTCTAAATGTGTCTAATTTCATGCATTCTATTATGTTTCCCCATTGAACTTTTTGAAGCTCCTTGATAATTTTTATATAAATTTAATATTTAATAATCAAGAATTTTAGAGTTTTATGATAGATATTATACCTTAGTAATTTGTGATGAGTTTTAACATACAAAACACATGGTAGATTTCCATCCTCAGTACATCTAACATGCTTCCCTGTATTTGAAAGTGTGCTCAGTTACAAATAATGAATTTTAGAGACATCTTTTTCATGTTGCTGATTTGGATATAGCAGTGGCCCTTGTAATCACTCAGCCATGCACATATACAGGGACAACAGAAATGTTGAGGTAAATATATCGTTGAGTTTCCAAAAGGCTGAAGCTAGTTTTCTTTTGGCAAGTACTACAGTTCAAAGAGAATTGTGCATCTACCACCAAACAAAGAAGTGTATCAGCTATAGGTCACAGAGGACATTTCCTTAAAATCGGTCACCTCAGAGTGTTTTTAAAATTAACCTTTTAAGGTACAGTTTTTTATTCTAGATGTCTGCTTTGATAATTTTCTACAGTCTTTACTTGAGTCCTTCTATTTCACACAAATTGCTCCATAATTTCTATAAAGGCTATGGAACTGTCTTGTAATATGAACCATGCAATTTTGAAATCCTGAGTTGTATATTTCTTGATCTCTCATACTTTTTCCTCTTTACAGCCTCAAGTTACAGAATAGCCAACCCAAATACATCTTAGGTTTTTTATTATTATTCCATTTGTAGGTATTATCTGTTGAGATTATAAATTCCTCAGAGGAAATGACCAGGTTTTATTTGAATCAATTCTACTATCTTCCGTACAACAAGCCACATAATGTATATTCCAGGAATAGCTACCAAATTGTCAGTATGTGCTGGCCAATAGCACCAGCTTTGAATCTGCACTTCTGGGTTCCGATTCTGGCTCTGTCGTTTCCTACCTGATAGCCATTGTTTAACCTCCTTGAACTTTTCACAAAATCAGGATAATGATAGAACCTAATCTTCACAGAATTATTGTGAAGATTAAATAAAACCATCTATACAAGACACCCAACCTGGTCCTTGAAACAATATTAACATCATTAATGGGAGATGTTTAAATAAAACCTGCCTAAAATTTACCATTTTAAAGGAAAGAAGTCTAATCTGTATGATTTATAGAACTTATATTAGTTCATAGTAATGGGATATTACAGGACTTAGGTTAAAGAAACTGTGAAATTAAGAGCTCTATTCCTAAGATGCTAAGTATAAAAACACTGTTTTGCTCATTCTTGTCTAAGAAAGTGCAGGTTGTTGTGGTATTTTCTAAATCACTCTGTATAAGTAGTCTATGTTGAATGAATTGATCAAAGTATTTTAAGTGCCTTGAGTCCATCCCTGTAAGACACTGCAATGACCATGATGTGTGTGTTACAGTCAAGATGAAGAAGAACACGATGGTTTTCCGGAAGTACAGACATCACCTCTGCCGTCGCCTTTTCTCTCTGCCATAATAGCAGCCTTTCAGCCCGTGGCGTGTGACGATGAAGAAGAGGCCTGGCGCTGCCATGTCAGTCAGATGCTGTCTGACACGGACGGGTCCTGTGCAGTGTTCACTTTTCATGTGTTTTCTAGACTGTTTCAGGTCAGTGGGGTTTAAGATTTTCTGGGCTCATATTATAATTATCTGATAAAGCTACACATTCTTCTAAAACTGGTATCTCAAATGTGAATATTCCTACCAGTTTTAACATTTGTCTTTCTGAAGCAGTGGTGTTACTTAGATGTATAGGGAAGCATTGTAGTACTGCTGCACCATTCCTAGTACAGATAGTTCCCCCAAAGCAACCAAAATAAAATCCACTCAGCATCTGACCTGTTATCTGTAGTATTCTGGGTACATGTCACCATGGATACTGACGAGATGAAAGCACAGTCCCTGACTTCAAAGTCCCTGACCTCAATCAGTATTTTTTCTTTCAAATCTTCATTTTTATGAATGCATATTTGCAGTACATAGTTACTGCCTTTGTCATAGGGAGCTGGTGCGTGTGTATAACACATCTTAATTCTAGTTTTGTCCCCTTCCACTCTCCTTCCTCCATCGCTTGGTCTTTGATTTTTTTCCTCATCTTTTATTTTGCTCTTTATTCTTTTATTCTCATATAAGAATCCAGGCAATATTTAGGCTTGTATGTCTGATTTAATTTACTTAACATCATAGTCCCAAGGTGCATCTATTTTCCTATAAACTAACTCAAATTCACCCTCCTTTACGGCATAGTACTTCATGGTGTATGAACACTACATTTTCTTCTGTTCATCTGTTGATGGACTTATAGGCCACTTCCAAGATGTAGGTATGCATGTATTGCTGTACTATGATCTCCTGAATTCTGAATAGTTGGGTCAACTGGAATTTCTAGTTGTAGGTTTTTTTTGGGGGGGTTTTTTTTTTTGAGACAGGGTCTCGCTTTGTAGTTCAGGCTGGCCTTCATCTCAGCCTCAAACTCACTTCACAGCAATCCTCCCACCTCTGCCTCCCAAGTGCTGGAATTACAGGCGTGAGCCACCATGTCCGGCACTGTGGTACATGATACTGGTTGCTGTGGGGTGAGTCTCCGCACCCAGTACAGTATGTGGTTACCGGCGATCGAACCCAGGTCCTTGTGCTTACAAGACAGGTGCGGGAACCACTGAGCTAAATCCCCAGCCCCTGGTTGTAGTTTTTGAGGAATATGTATATTGGTTTCCATCGTGGTTGTACTAGTAGAAATTCCCACAACAGTGCAGAAGAGTTTCTTTTTCCCCACAGCTTCACCAGCGTCTATTGTTGATAGCTGTTTTTTTCTGGAGTCAAATGGAATCTGTTTTGTTTCTCTAATGGCCAGAGTGTTAAGCCTTTTTCCCTGAATTAGCCAGTTATACTACATCTAAGAAGTTTTTATTTTAGTTGCACATTTGTTTGATGAGATCATGGGGAGGGTATCATTTTTTCAGTTCTGTATTTATTGTAGATATTAGTTGTGGTTTCCTTTGATGTGCAGAAAGACACCTTTTAATTCACTGTAATCCCGTTTGATTCCTCATATTTTTGGTTCTGTCTGAAAATCTTTGCCTATGTGTTCATGTTTGACCTATTTATCTTCAACTTATCTTGTTTGTATTAATATTTAGGTTTTTGATCCACTTGGATTATAGGTTAGTAAATGGTAAAAAGTGTCCCGGTGCAGTCTTCTGCATGTAGATAGCTAGTTTTCGCAGCACCACTTAGTAAAAAGGCCATCTGTCCAGGGTGTTTTTGGATCTTTTGTCAGAGATCAAATGGCTGAACGTATCTGGTGTTGCTTCTAAATTCTCTGTTCTGTTCCGTGTATCCATGTCTATTTTTGTGCCAATACCGTGTCCTTTTTATCACAGTAACTTTGCATTGTAATTTAAAGTTCAGTGTTGTGATAGCTCCTGCTTTGCTCTTTTGCCCAGAATCACTTCATGGTATTCTAAGTCTCTTCTAGTTCCATATGAATTTTAGGATTATTTTCTCTAGGAATGCTGCTTGTATTTTGATTGGGATTACATTATCAAATCTATATCAGTTTTGGAAGAATGGTTATTTTGACAAATACTGGTTCTGCCTGTCCAGGAATCAGTGATCTCTTTCCATTTTCTAATGTCCTTGTCTACCTTTTGATTCAGAGTACCACAGTTTTCATTATAGAAGTCTCAGAAAGGTTATTAAAAAGTACTAAATTAAATGACACTTAGCACTGTGGGACCTTGTTTTTAATTAAGGTTGCTATCAACCCTAGTAGGAATAAACTCTTATTTGTGGAGTATTCAGAGTGCTAGGCATTATCGTAAATGCATCCCATTAAGTAGTCTTAACATTTTGGTACAGGAGACTGAACCCAGGGCCTTCCCCAAGAGCTATATCCTATGCTTTATTTATTTGAGATCCGGTCTCGCAAAATTGCCCAGGTTGGGCTCGAACTTGTAATCCTCCAGTCCTCTTGCCTCTGTGTTGGGAGGTCAGGCTTGCACCACCACCTGGATCTCCCACTACAGCAGTATTTAATTTTCTCTAATTGTAAATTACGTTCCATGAGGGCTTTATAATATATTAAAACTTTTCTTACTCCCCTCCCCCCACCACCCCAGACAATTCAGAGAAAATTTGGAGAAATAACTAACGAGGCAGTCAGCTTTCTTGGTGAGAATCTGCAGCGCATTGGTACCAAATTTAAAAGTTCACTGGAAGTGATGATGATGTGTTCAGAGTGCCCAACCGTCTTTGTGGATGCTGAAACAGTAAGTTTTTATATGTGGGCTTTTTTATACAGATTAAATTTGAGTGGTGTCATTCAGTTATGTTTTTGTAAGTAACTGTGAATTTTAAAGTGTCAAGGTTCCTATTTTCAACATGATTATAAATATCTGGCCAAGTACAGAATTCCAGTGTATTAGAGGCAGTGCCCTGTGAATCTCTGCTTCCAGGCCCTCTCCAACCTCCTCCAGAGACCCGGGTGGGAGGCTCTAGAGCTGTGTTCTGAGGCTTGAGTCAAAGTAGCTAGATCACTGGCACAGCCAGAGCACCTAGGTCTACTTGACTTGCCGAAAATGCATAATTATACAGCAATATCTTAAGATAGGTTTTTAAAAGCTTCAAAGATGGTGTCTTTGAGATGTCAAGTGTCTTACAGGCCATTTCTTGCTGTGCCAGATTTTGAAAGATTCTGAAGGTATCCCTGTCCTTCCTGATATCTTCCAGTCCTTCACTGCAAAGTCAGTCCTTAGAGTAGGACAAAATAAAATGATGGAGTGTCTGACAACCAATGAACAGATGTTTTATGACCCAAAAGTTGTCGCTGTCAGGAATGGTAACCAAGATTGATGTGTTTGATTTGACAGCTAATGTCATGTGGCTTGCTAGAAACACTCAAGTTCAGTGTTTTGGAGTTGCAAGAACACCTGGATACGTACAATGCCAAAAGAGAAGCCGCTGAGCAGGTCAGTCCCCTACTATGTGAAAAAAGTGTTTTGTTTTTCTTATACTGCAAGCATTGAGTCCACACAGCAAAGATGACCCCTGGCCTTGGTGGTTGCTGAGAATGGTAGGTCCTAGGAGCTCTCATTTGACTTTGAGAAACCCGCTGTCCAGCTTTATGAGGAGTTGCTGTGTGGAGTCTGTACAGCTGTTCTCTATCCTGGAAGTGCGGAAATAGCAGTATTTCTCCAAGAGTGCAATACAGAATTGTAGTCTAGGGATAAATTGTATCGGTTCCTGTGATGGGTACAGCCACATGGGCAAGCGGAAGGGGAGTCAAACCTGTCACAGATTGCAGACGCTACCTGCTAAGAAAAGGCTTTTCAACACTAACCTGGCATTGAAAAGTATCATGCATCCGTCCCCTGAGGGTAAATCCAGTACACTGTCATTTGGCCTGTGCAGAAAACAAAAGGAAAAAAATGCTGTTTTTCAGGCAAAGTGTATATAGTAGGAGATTTTTCTGTAACAGATGGATCTCTTGTTATGAATTATCTGACACATGTTAAGATCCATGAAAAATTACAAGTAAAGCCTGAGTGTTTTATAAATATTCTCAAAGGAAATATGCACAAAAACTATCTCATTGAGCATCCGTAGTCCAAAATATGAAATATAATGTCACAAACAAAATTCCCACACCTAACCTGTGATGGGTCATAGTCAGAACATCATAAACAAGCCAGGGGTGATGACACACACCTAGTTCCACCATGTGGAAGACTGATGCAAGAGGATCGTGAGTTCAAGGTCAGCCTGGACTCCATAGTGAAACCCTGTTCAAAAAGAGAAACCCTGACTCTAAGAATGATTGTGCTGATGCCAGGTTACCACCGGTTCTCCTCATTATGGCTAAGTACAGCTTTGTTCTCTGGTGGTTCAGTGTCCATAAACTTGGTTTCCTGCACATTATTCTTTGAATCATATATAAAATCACCTTCAGGCCATGTGTACAAGGTATTTATGAAGCAAATTTTTAGACTTAAGATACATCATTATGGACAGAGATGGCTGAAATATGGTAAATGCTTAAATTTTTAAAAATTGCAGTAATAGAAATATTGGCACTTACTCCCAGACAGAATATTCCCTTTTCTTTAAACACACTTATCCCACTGTTCTTGCACTGAAGCAGATCTAGAAGTCTGCTTTAGTTGAACTGTCATGGTGCCTTGATGTGCAGAATCAATTCAGAAGTTTACCTGTCATGGCTATTTTGACTTTGGGAACAAACCAGAGGTCACATGTAGCCAGACCTGGTGACCGAGGTGGATGAGGACTCACTGAAACGTTTTAACAGGCCTGCCTTCCACTGGATGGCACAGGACAGCGGCATTCAGTTTGCCCACCATCCCTCATCCAGACACAAAAGAAGACTTGGAGCCAGCCCCTGCCAGTTTCTCGTTAAATATTCTTTAATCACTTGAGTCTTCTAAGAATCTTGAGTGAAAGCCTGAGGCTTTCTGCCCCCTGGACAAGGATTGCACATGTTGTCTCCCCAGCACACCGGCTGAAGCATTTGCTTTTGTTGTTAGCCATCCGAGTGCAGCTGCGAGACCTGTCGGCCCCTCCTCTTGCTCGTGATCCACAGAACAGCGCGTGCTCAGCAGGAAGCTGCGTACCGCTTTTGTCTTCTCCGGCATCTTGGCACCTGAAACCTCACTGTCTTTGAGGACACAAACTCAAGACTCCTACTTTGTTCAGCCCCTCTGCCCAGTGAGAGGAACAGGCACACACCTCAGCTGGGATCTGTGGGATGGACACAGGGCTCACTCACATCCGGACGGTGTGAGTCCCCGAGTTCTGCTCATAGTGTTGAGCTTCTGTAGCTGTCCATGGAGGAGGCTCTTAACTGGCGTCTCTGTCGTAGCCAGAAATGGAACCTGTTCCATCAGTTAAATTTTAACCTTCATTTGAGCCTTGAGAAAACAAACCATCAGAATAGGAAGACAAGGTAGACGGGCACAGGAGGTGTCCCCACACACTCTTTTCAGTGTAGAACTGCAATGTGCAGGTCAGTATGCAGCCCTGGGTCTCTGGTCAGGGCTTGTCCTCTGGCAGGATTGAGTCATGCCCCTTCCCAACATGCTGTATCAATAGGGAGGCAGTATAAGAAGCTAAATTTAGTGTCATTAAACTGTCAACTAAAATGACTCATTTTCAGTTTATTAGTGTCTGTGGACAAACTGCACCAGCACAGTGATGATGGATAAGTATATGAACATTTTCACATTTCATATGAATAAAGATTAATGCACACATTCTATGATAGCTGTCAAGTGAATTTTGCTAATATGGAGAAATCCGCTGATAGCTTCTGACAGTGACTGCCACAGGCCACAACTCACCAGAAAAGCTTAACATGTTTTTCTTCGGAGACGCTGTCAAGCAAATAGCTGAAGGGTCACTGCAGTCAGAGTGACTGGGATAAAGGCGCCATGAGGTCGAAGATTGTTTTTGAAAGAACGGAGATGTCTATTAATTCTTTGTTAGGATTTGAATATTAGGGTACAACTGAGGATTTTAAATGCCTAACACTGAAACATTTTCAGAGTAGCTATTTAATATAGCCAGCCAGTAGTTGTCTCTAAAAGTCCTTATGATTTTAATTTTACTGTTATCACCAAAGGGAGAGGAAAAACTGACAGTATCAAAACCTAAGAGCTTAACTTGAAGGCTCTTAGCTTTCACTTCAGTTTAGAAATTCTGTGACTCT
>PVIR01021540.1:0-10718 GCA_004026965.1 Petromus typicus
TTGGTATTGTTGGTATTGGGATCATTATTCTGAACTACAAGTTAAGCCCTTTTAAATTTTTTATTTTGAGACAGTGTCTCTCTAAAGTAGCTAAATTGCCCAGGTCAGGCTTAAACTAGGGATCCTATGTCATTCTTTAAGAGCACTGAGATCGCAAGTACATCGTTATTTTTGCGTCATATTGAGAATCTTTACAAATGATATTGAAACTTGTCAAAGATGACAATTTAAAACAAGAAACACTTCTAAAGCTGAGTGAAACCATTATACAAACTAGTAAAACAGTTTTCATTTTAAGTTAAAGAGAAACACGAGGGTATGCTATGTTCATTAACTTAACATGTAATGGGGTTTTAAAGTAGATTGCCATGAACAGGCTTTTCCATAATTTTAGTTCCACATTTGGGCCATTGCTGCCACCAGTGATAATGAACATAAATTTGAAGTTTCACATTTGTCAGAAATAAAGAATGAGAAAAGAAACTGAAACTGATTGGACATAAAAACCTAATCTACAAACCATTCAGTATTTTGTCTCATATAGTCACTTTGGGAAATTTGCTGAAAGAAAACTGACCTTCATAACTGTGAAACAGCTTTCAGAAGTAGCATCAGTTCACAATACTGCTGTATTCTTTTAAAAGAATTTTAAAGTGTTATAAAATTGATTATCTCTGTTTTTGTGTTAGTTGTCCAGTCAGTGCTCTGCAGATATGGAAATCCTCAAAAACAGGTAGGAACTTGGTTATACTAGGTTGACATAGGGCTGCAAGAGAAAGATAAGCAGGTGGTCAGGATAATCAATGTTGTAGACAATGCAAGATGCTCATCAAAGCAAAAGAGAGTTAGAGGACCCATAACCTTTTCCACAGGTAAGCCTGTGTTGCTCAGAACTTTGTTGCATGCTGGGGCTGCCCCTTTGTTTTAAAAATACTAAGTTGGCCTGACCAGATGAATGCTCCTCGGCTTTTACGTTTATAACAGCATATCATCTTAATTATCTTTAAAGCTTTCTTTCTCAGTACTCTTCACTTCATCATTTAATCCTAAGTGACATTCTCTCCTTCTACACCAAAAAATGTCCATATAGCTAAAATTAAGGTGTGGGCAATTGAGTCCTATTCTATTTATCTTTATGTTCTTTCCATGGATGGTTTTATATACTTTTGGTTCTAACTAGTAATTCAAAGAAAATGGCTTTTAAATCCATATTTCTGCTTCATGAAGTTCATCATTCAGCCCATTTCTTGCTCTCTGTCTAAAAGAGGCACACTTCTACCTAAAGGTAGGTTTTCCTGACTCCACAGTGTCCTCCTTTTGAGCAATAGGATGATTATTTATTTATTTATTTAAATTCAAAATTTTATTGGTACATTATATATACATATCATCATCTCATTCAACATGGAGAGTTTGTACTAGTATGTAACACAACTTAATTCTCATTTTTTCCCTTTCCTCTACTCACCCTGTAACCCCAAATCCCCTATACACATAAGCTTTGTTTCCTTTTTAAATTACTATCACATTGTTTTTCCGCTTGTTATTTATCCCTACACTCTATTTCCTTTTACATATTTTCTATTTCACAATATCTACTATATATATTGGAACTTATTTTGAGACAGAGTCTCACTTTGTAGTTCAGGTTGGGCATGAGCTCACTATATAGCCCAGGCAAGCCTTGAACTCACAGCAATCCTCCTGCTTCTACTTCCTGAGTGCTGGGGTTACAGGCATGAGCCACCATGCCTAGCATTGTAGTATGTGGTTACTGAGGACTGAACTCTGGAACTTGCACTTGCAAGACAGGTGCAGGAACCACTGAGCTAAATCCCCAGCCCATTGTTTATTTATTAAAAGTCCTCACTTTCTTATTATCTTTCATGGTAGATGATACATAGATATATTTTTAAAATATTTATTAAATTAATATATAAATGAAGGAACAATCTCAACACTTACCTCCCTATTTCTGGCATTTTACTGGTCAAATAGAAGTGAAGTTACAATTCAGAGGTCAACATATTTGTTTCCATTTGCCTACTGTGAGAGACACTATTTTTAATCCAGTATCGAATAGATTTCTTAATGTTCCTTTTGAAAACTAGAAAACGGCATTAAAGTCTACAAAATTTAAATTGATATGCAAAGTAGGTAATAAGGCAAAAGACTGTAAGGAAAGCAAATTTCTTTATTAAGAAAGTGGAAGAAAGAGGCTTAAGTATATTTTAATCATCATACACTCTTACAAATACTCTAACCAAATATTTTATATTAAAAGAAGAAATGCGTGTCACTTTTGGGCTTTTGCAAACCTACTTATCTTGAGCTGATATTTTAGACAGTCTTATTACCTTAGTGACTTGATAAATTTCCTCTATTTAAAATTCTAATAAACTTATAATCATTTAATAGAGTCTGTGCATTCTCTGTTGTATTTTCATTTTCCTTGCTCAATTTACTCATATCTCTCCATATAATGGAATTCATAAAACCTATTGTTGCCTGTGTATTTTTGGATATAAAAATTTGTGAGCTAATTACAACATTAACAATCTGTAGGTAAATCCATTAATCTTAAGTGGAGTTGATGAATGTGAGTTCTTTTGTCTCTCTCACATATACATACACAAATACACGCAATCTGAAGAAATGATAGTTATTTAATCCCTTGTATGATC
Source organism: Petromus typicus (assembly GCA_004026965.1). NCBI lineage: Eukaryota > Metazoa > Chordata > Mammalia > Rodentia > Petromuridae > Petromus > Petromus typicus. Next base: position 2,685 of record PVIR01021540.1, read on the forward strand.
CCTCTATCAGATTTCTCATCTCAAGAACAGAAGGAAGAGGGCCGGGGATATAGCTCAGTGGTTCCGGCGCCTGTCTTGCAAGCGCAAGGACCCAGGTTCGATCCCGGTAACCACATAACAATACTGGGTGTGAAGGCTCACCCCAGGAGCAACCAGTACCACATACCACAGTGCCGGGCGTGGTGGCTCACGCCTGTAATCCCAGCACTCGGGAGGCAGAGGCAGGAGGATTGCTGTGATGTGAGTTTGAGGCTGAGCTCAGGCACAGCCTGAACCACAAAGCGAGACCCTGTCTCAGAAAACCTTAAAAAAAAAAAAAAAAAGAGAAGAAAAGAAGGAAGAGTTAGAATACATATACAAGAAGATGTACTTGCACATTCACACATGCATGCATACAGGCACACATACACGTTTTGTCTGCTCTTTGGTGGATGCTTGTGGATTTGGAAATCCTGTGCTAAAGTGAAGAATGCTTTCATGGGTAATATAGTTGTGTTCCCATGAGTTGGAGGCTGTAACTTGTGCTTCTGAGGCTGGACAGAGCCACTGAGCTAAATCTCTAGCCCCATTGGGCTTTTTAATTTTTCTTCACCAAAACAACAAAGAAATAGAAAATAACTTCACTGTTTTGTGGAAAAATGATTCCACTTATCAGAGAGAAATTGAATTCCTCCCTCCTCCATGCTCCTAGTAAGGAAGATTATATTAGGAATCCAGGGAATTCATTGGCCTGTCTTCAATACTCTTTTCCCAATAGTCTTAGTAGAAAATTATAGTAGCCCAAGAAGGAGATCACTGAGCCTTCCCATATAATGAAGTTTATGGAGAAGAACACAGGTGTGATTACAAGCTTAATGTTTCTGAATGAGGTACAGAAATAATTGAAGTGGCTATGACTTATTTTACTTAATTATGTTTTACATTTTTTCCCACCTTTGTATAAAGAACCCAAGTATTGGTGGCATACAGATTTGAGATGGGAATAGGATGGAATTGACATCACTCTATGGCAAGTGTTCCAGTGAATGTCAAACATTGTCTTATATGAAATCAGGACCTCTTCATGCAGACAAAAGGCAGAAATGAATGCTGAGAGCAAGAAGGAGCTAACTACGATAAATAATTTGATTTTTCTCTTCAAGATCCACTTTTCTAAAAGTTAATTTTATTATGAAATAAGTTCATTTTACATACATATCATGATCATACTCAACACTGAAAATTTGTATGACCTGACTTGATTGTCATTTTTTCCATTTCTCTACTCACCCTAAAACCCTCACCCCTATATACATAAGTTTTGTTTCTCTTTTTTTCTTATCATCGTAATTTTTTCTTTTCCCTCATTACCCATCTCTACCCACATTTTCCTGTGAATATTTTCTATTTTACAATATTTAACGTACATTCTAGAGCCCATTTACATTTTCAGTTTCTAATATCAGAGAAAACATACAGTATTTTCACAACTGTGACCTATTTATTTCACCTAAGAGTATGTTCAGAAGATAAGTCCATTTGAGTATGAGTAATTCAAACTTGTCATTTTTTATGGCAGAGTTATATGCCATTTTACATAAAAACCACATCGTCCTTATCCAGTCTCCAGTTGTGCTCAACATCTCTGTTCATTTGAGAGATACAGATGAAAAAAACCTCTGAGATTCCATCTCACTCCACAAAGAGTGGCTGCTACCTTGAAATTAGCCAGCAACAAATGCTTGTGAGGCTGTGGGGAGAAAGGGACTCTCCTCCACTGTTGCTGGGAATATAGATGGGTACAACCACTATAAGGATCAATGTGGAGATTCCTCAAAAAACTAGGATTAGAAGTCCCATTTGACCCTGCTATTCCCGTGCTAGAGATACACATGAAATAATTAAAAGATTTATACCACAGTGACATATGTGCACCTATGTTTGTAGCAGCCCAGTTTGTAATAGCTAAGTTCTGCAAACAAACAAAGATCTACTTTTTAATCTTCTGTTCCAGGCAGCCAATCTCAGAGATTTTTCTGTGTGATATTTACCCCCTTGTGCACACAATTTTGATGGATTTGCCCAAGCAGGAACCATTGCTATAGATCCATGGAGGGGGAAGGAAGTGGTCTGAGAACTTGGCTGAAGTTGCCTCTAGTGAACTTCAGTGCTTTCCTGATGTAGTCTTTGCTAAATGGTTCTGTCCTTCCAAGTCTTGTTCAATGCACTCTCCTGGGTTGGCTCATTAGTACCTGGGGTCTTCCTAGATTCTGTGCACATGTTTGCAAATCCCTCTTGGGGGAATATAACTAAATATCATTTGCTTCTTGTTGGACACCTCATAGACATAATTCCTATTATACATCATGAGTAAAAGTTTGGGGTGAGAAGAGGTTGTATATTATGGCTTGAAGTTTTTAGCAGAAAGAGTTCTTTCTGAAAATTAGGGACTAGAATTTAGGGAGTCATTAGGAATCTTTCTCTTTCTTTTCTGGTACAATAGGCTCATTCTAGAACGTGTCATAAAAATGTCAGTTTAGATTTTTTCAAATATTTGTAATTCATAAGTTAGCTTGGAATAAGCACTAGTCGAGTAATTTGTGGGGATTAGTGAAAAATAGTATTTCTATATATGTCATGCAAAATAGACTGTGTAAAATGTGTTGAAGTTTAGTTCCCAAGAAGGAGCTGTTGGGAGGTCTTGGAGACTTTGAGAGGTGGGCCCTGGTGGGAGGTCCTTAGGTCCTTAGCATGCCTTTGAAAGGAATTATGGGATCTTGGCCTCTCAGTTTCTCTGCGTCCTTATTCATGATATAATCGTGCTGCTCTATCATTACCTCCATCACTAGCGGCCTGAAGCAATTTGGTCATCTAATCTTAGAGCAATAGCTCTAGAACTAAGAGCTAAATGAAGCTTTTTTCCTCAGATATTTTCAGTATAGTGATTTTTGTGGCTTGTCGCGCCAAAGCCTATATGCATAAAGTGGGGCTTTGTATTTCAGAGGTGCTGAATCTAAAATGTGTGATACTGAGATTAAGGGCATGTGATTACTAAACTATAACGTGTGAGTGATTGGTGTGGCCCTGCCCTAATCTCAGTAGTCTGGATAAGATAAAAGGGGCAAAAGACGCTGTTAACTTCCCTTGTTTCATTTGCTACTGGGTGGACCCTTGAACTGTTTCTCTTCTCTGACACCTCTCTGTCATGTGCCACCTTGCCTTGGAGCCAGCCAACTATGCACTGAAATCTGTACGAATTGCCAGTCAGATAAACCCTTTCATCTTTAACTTTGGGTGTTGGGTGTTTTATCTCAACAGTGAGAGAAAACTAAGATAGTAATGTGAAGTGCCTAACACAAAGCCTCTCAGTTACTGTTTTCCATTAAGTTTACTGGTACGTTTTAGGTATACAATTTTTAATATATTAAATATGAAAATGTGATAGACCCTTCACTTAGGAACTTGATCAGCTCCTGAGGGCTTGGTGTAACTTTGTTTGTAGGTCAGCACAGCTGAGATCTGGATGTTTACCTGGACACAAGCTAAAGATAACAAGATGCAGATGAATTTTTCATTAATCCATTAGGTTAACCTAATTAACCCAAGTTGTTTATATGTTGTCAGCCATAACTTGAGGGTCCACTGTATTTATAAAGTAGTAAGTATTAACTAAATTATTTATTCACTGAGCATAGTTTTGACTAAGTGCCTATTATGAATAAGGCTTTGTGCTAGTTTTAGGGAATATAACAGATGGGGTCTCTACCATCATGCATCTTTGAGTGAAAAGGGGAGAAAAATATCCAGTAGATAATCAAAAAATAGGAATTAATTTACTTGTGATGAACACTTGGTACTAAGTAAGTTTGTTTTGATCTCCAGTGCTCCCCCTGACCCTCCATACTGTGGAGATTGTGTCTTTCACCAAGTCTCCAAAGGGAGGGTGTAGAGACTTGAAGGACTTCTCTTAGCTCTTCTCTATCAAGCCCAGTCTTTGGCTGCCATTGCTTGGCCCTTAATGAAACTAGTGCTCAGAGAGATTTAGCTTATCTCTCTTGCCATTCCGAGTCCTCAGAGGCTTTGGCTTTCACTTGTGGAAGGTCTTGTACACCTCAGGATGTCTGAACAATTATTCCTTGCCCTGCTCCTGGGCATATTACCCCTTGGTAATATGAGGTAGAGCTTGGTACCAGTTGAGGTAGAGCTGGTTGATAGAAGAGAGTTGGTTTATCCCAGGTGCTTCTGCCATCTGAATCTGTCCTTCTGGCCCACACCCAACCATTAACTCCTGTCTTGTTTCTCTCTACACCTCTTTGTGGTATGTCTCTCCTCTTTTTTCTGCTCTTAAGGGAACGAGAGCAGTTTTGGCTCTGCCTCTCTGTGAAAAGGATTTTTAACCTTTATACTTAATTCTCTTCATTCTTTCCATCCACAGTTCACAGAAACTATGTTTTTGTAGCTTGTCTGGTTTATTGTTGTTGGGATAGGGGCTTAGTCTTTCATGTCTCTCTAGTGCTAATTGAAAGTAGGTGTCTTGAAATCAGTTCAAAGTTCCAAGACATATGGATAAAAGATTAGATGAATTTGGATTTAAACAAAGGAGATAGATAAATAACTAATTTTTCTCCCGTAAATATCATTTATCATCTTAGTATGTGCTAGGAATTATTTATTGCATTGGAAATATAACAAAATAGTTCCCTCCTCTCTTTAAAATTGTATATTCTAGAGGCAATAGACAAGAAGAAAATTGTGTAAAATATGTAAACATTTAGTTTTAATGAAAAATACACTGATGGAATAAAATAGGGTCAGTGGATATATTACACCACTTGTGCACCATCTCAGCCCTGAACAGCCTTATATTCTTGCATACTCAGCCTGCTGTGATTACTAACCCTGCTTCTTTAACTGGATACAACCTAGAAACTCCTGATCCTGTTTCTGGGGTCACAGCATAGCCACCACCACAGTCTAAAGAGATCCTATACATGATGCCAACTAATGATGAGGGGACCTTATCCCTGTCCTCCTTGGGAAGCTTGAAGTCTCCAGCTTATTCAGTGGCTTCCTGGAACAGCCACTTTCTGCCACCTCAGATTGTGGACGACCTAAAACACTGTGGAACCTCATAGCCATTAGGAGTCATTAGGATGACTACTCAGAAGTTATAGAATATAACAGATACTGTAGAAGATAGAATCTTCCTGCAGTATTGGTGGGAATGTATAATAGTAGAGCTTCTATGGAAAGTATGATGGTGATTCCTCAAAGGAGTAAAAATAGTTACTATGAGAGCCAGAAATTCTACTTCTCCATACAATTGGAAAGGAATTGAAAGCAGGGATTCAAAAAGGCATTTGCGTACCATTATTCCTAATAGTTAAGAGGTAGAAGTAGCCTAGGTGTCTACTGATGGGATGAATGGAAAGGTAATATGTGCCATGTATGTGCAGTGGAGAATCATTCAGCCAGAAAAGAAAAAGAAATTTAATTACATACTGTAACAGGGATGAACTTGGGAAATTACGTTAAGTGAAGAGGCCAGTTTTTGATATATGCAGAATGATGGTTGCCAGGGATTCAGCAGAGAGTTGACATTTGTTCAGTGGATATAGATCTTCAGCTGTGCAAAAGAGAAAATTCTGGAAATTGGTTGCATAGTGACGTGCGTGTACTTAGAAATGGCTAAGATGGTAAGTTTTGTGACAAGAATGTTTTACTAAAATTAAAAAGTCAATATATGGGGCCGGGGAGTTAGCTCAGTGGTTCCGGTGCCTGTCTTGCAAGCGCAAGGACCCGGGTTCGATTCCCCGGTAACCACATAACAATACTGGGTGTGTAGACTCACACCCAGCAGCAACCAGTACCACATACCACAGTGCCGGGCGTGGTGGCTCATGCCTGTCACCCCAGCACTCGGGAGGCAGAGGCAGGAGGATTGCTGTGATGTGAGTTGGAGGCTGAGCTCAGGGCCAGCCTAAACCACAAAAGCGAGACCCTGTCTCAAAAAAACCTAAAAAAAAAAAAGTGAATATATTTTGAGGTATCCTTCAGTAATAATGAGGTTGAAAAGAGATGATAAATTACTCATTTTCTCCCTTCTGGTCCCCTAGATTAGTAGATTAGAACAGCAGTAATTTATTTAGCTTTTCTGGACAATTCTGGAAGATCAAGTATCCAGCCCTTTTTTAATTTAGAAACTGTGACCTGCTCAGTAAGTGGCCTCACCTCTTTGGTATTCATTCTGATTAATGACTTTGCATCCCGATTATATTCAGTCTTCTTTCCTGGGTTTTTATCTGCCACTTGTACATTTTAGCATTTGGTTCTTGAATTCAATTTTATTTTCTAATTGTCTGTGCTACATGACATATTCAGGACAAACACTTTAGTAGAGAAGCCGTTTGCACTGAAGCTTGAATGAGGAAGGTGACTATAGATATCTTGAGAAACACATCTCAAAGAGGGGTGCCAGCAAGGGCAAGGACCTGGAGGTGGAGCAAGCTTGGCACTTGGAGGACTGGTTAGGGGGACGTTGTGGTGGGCAGGCAGTGGAAAAGCCAAGAGGCGGAGGGTGAGGTGAGACAGGGTATCTTATCTCCACCAAGTCACGGCCTCCTATTTTATACCCACTGAAGAAGAGTCAGACCATCTGAACTACAGAAATGAAAGGGTTTTTGTGACTGTAATAACATTAAAAAGTTTTGGTAGGGTTGGAAGAAATTGGTACCCTCGGGCATGACTCAAAATGTCAAAAGGTACAACTGGTGTGGAAAAAAGTTTGGCATTTCTTCAAGAATTAACCCACATTACCCAACCATCGCACTTGAAGATACATACCTCAAAGAATTACTTTATGCAAAGAAATAATATCAAAGAATCTGAATCCAGTAGCTTCTTATTTTCATCAGATAAATTGATGTTAGGTCATTTTTTCTTTCTTGCTTCAATCAGGGCTGGGAAGCTTTAAGGAAAACCTATTCACTCTGAGCTAGGCAGGGCTGTGATCAGGACAATGGAAGTCCCTGCCCTTTGTTTTCTAGAATGCAGATGGCATGGGCCCTGAAGGGTTTTCTGGTGGCAGAGATGTTAGTGGAGAGAATGATGACCTAGAAAGGAGTGAAGAAAGAATTCCAATGGCAATGATCCACATGGATGTGCTCACTATTTCCTAAGACAAATGCTAGTGGCTTCAATCAATGATTTATTTTTTAAATAAATCACACTATGCTATTTCTGCAGCAAGAAAACAGTTAAGATCAGACTATGCAAAGACCATGAGTGTAAGTGAATTTCAGGATGTCAGAAGTTAAGGCTCCTGTGAATGCAAGACTTTTTCCATCTCTTAACTTTCTAAAAATTAATCAGTGCCTCTGTAAAATGGAAACTAGCCCAGAAAAAGGAAAGTGGGACAGAAAAAGCTACTTGTAAAAATGTATCTTATTGGAAAATAACATGCTCCGGCTTGGTAACTTAACAGTTTAACTTTTTAGTACTGGAATATAAAAATAGGTCGAGACATATTAAAATAGATTATGGTGCAGGCCCTTTCCAGTGACCGTTCTGGATAAGCCAGCAACAGTATGTCATAGATAACATGGGTTTTCTTTCTAGGATATTTTAGCCATAACAAGACACATTTAAGGTAACAGTCATTCGTAAACCAATGGGTGATAATGGAATTCTTTAACATTAGTTTCTTCTCTCATGAACCCAACCTGCCTTCCTCTATATGGTCCTTGTCATCCTCATCATCATTTGGAAGGAAGACGGGTGACAGTACTTCTAAGCACCTATAATGGTGACTTCCAAGGCAGAACGCTGGTTACAAAAACTTCCCTTCTATAACTCTTTTTGGCTATGTAGAACATTGTAGTATAAACCTAAAGAAGTACAGTAAAACAGAATAAATTCTGAATGGCTGAATTAAAAACAATATGTTCCGTATGTAATGCAACATTTAAAATATTGATTTTATCTGTAATACTTTAAAGCTGGAAGATTGCATATAAAAACCAAGTTCCTCATTTCCTTTTAAAAATTGGAAAATAT
>PVIR01021540.1:10818-29401 GCA_004026965.1 Petromus typicus
CCTCATAAGTGAAATAAATAGGGCACAGATAGGTACATATCACATCTTTTCTCTGGTATGAGAAAATGAAGATGTAAATGAGTCCTAGCATTGTATGTTATATATTGTGAAATAGAAAATGCTCAATGTAAAATAAGGTGAAAGGGGACAATGTTGAGATTGTAACAAAAAAGTAAGGAAACAAATTTTATGTATATGGTGGGGTGGTAGGGTGGGTAGGGCTATGGGAAAAAATGAGAGTTAAGTTGTGTCTTATACTGGTACAAATCCCCATTATGGAGTGCAATCAAGATGTGTATATTTAATGTACCAATAAAGATTTAAAAAAATTGGAAAATATTAATTCTGGTGTTTTGATCCTACCTGACCACAAACAGCTGTTGCTAATGAGAAATTATTCTCTTCAGAAGGACCACATCTTTACCTCGAAAAAAAAGTTCATTGTATTGTTTTTTTCATTATTTCTAGGAGATTGTAACTCTGCCTGCCTTGCATGTATCTTGAAGAAATTTGAGTGGAGGATCCTAAATTAATGAATGTAAATTGTCCCAGAGAGCAGAGATGGCTAGTTAGTGTGCAGCTATAGCTTTTCTGAACTACAAGCCCTATAGAGCAGAGATCTAAGCTGCACAGGACTTGTTCCTCCACCGCCCATTTTATTTTTTTCTCCAGATAATATCTTCTCTCCATCTTCAACAATTGAAGCCAGAAATATAAATAAAAATGTCAAAATAGCCACTAAATGATTAACTTTAGAGAACTTTTGGAGAACCTGGGTTCTTGAGTTCATATTTCACCTCTCTGTGCCTCAGTTTCCAGTGCTGCATGTAAGAATAGTCATAGAGTGGGGCTGGGGATATAGCTCAGTGGTTCCAGCGCCTGTCTTGCAAGCGCAAGGACCCAGGTTCGATCACCGGTAACCACATACCATACTTAGCATGGAGACTCACACCCAGCAGCAACTAGTAACCGACACAAACCACAGTGCCGGGCGTGGTGGCTCACGCCTGTAATCCCAGCACTCGGGACGCAGAGGCAGGAGGATTGCTGTGATGTGAGTTGGAGGCTGAGCTCAGAGCCAGCCTGAACCACAAAGCGAGACCCTGTCTCAAAAAAAAAAAAAAAAAAAAAAGAAAAAAGAAAAAAGAATAGTCATACGGTTATTGGGTAAGCATTAAATAAGTTAATATTTTAAAGTACTTAAAACAGCACTTTGAATATTGTAGGTGCTTTCATCTAGGTTTATAGAATACATCAATAGTACTGAGAAAATTTTTAAATTGCGACAGTGAAGTTTTGAGGGTCTTTATCTCCCATGAATTTTTAGAATGACTCAGAGCAATTTATCATACACTTTTTTATGGAGAAGCAAGAGTTATTGTAAGTGGTATTAATCACTTGTGAAACCACTATGTTTCAGTATAGCCTACAGTATTTCCTTCTGGAGATCCCCAAGGACGGAAGAGGGTGTATGAGCATAGCTGGCGTTTACTAAGGTCTGTAGGGTAATTCTGACCATGAGTGCTATAATTTAATATGTCATGAAAGTTAGGGGTGCTGTGCACTCAGGTCTGGGTGCATTCTTGCCATCTAAGAGGAATTTCAAAACTTATCAATGTATCTCTCAAATGGCAGTGATCTGGGGCCAGGTTTGAAACAATGCTAGAGACTCTCCAAACCATACACTAGACACAGTGAAGTTAATGGATATGTCTTATTACACAGAAAGTAGGAAAGGGGATACTTTTTATTTCAATGGAATATTTATATTTATTTACTCAGAAATATTGTGCTTTTTGCTCTCAAAGACTATAGAGCAACCATACCCAGCACTTAGTAACTGACATATTACAAGCAGTTAATAAGTATTTATAATAAGAGCAATGAGGTGGCTAGGTCAATGTTTCATGTAAGAGATCAGAGTTTAAAAATTTTTTACCTGTAAATTCTAATTTTAGAAATTGCTGAGCATTTCCTGATCTCCAAGCTTTTAACATTTGATTTGTAACTCCTCACAGTCTCTCCCAAATGTAGACGTATTTTAGCTTCAGACAAATATAGTGAGCACATCCATACCAAAATGAAGCCTAGCATAAACATTGAAAATTAAGTTTCTGAAACTTGCCACATAGGTTTCCTTGCATGTTATGTGCATGTGCTGGTCCTTCTGTCTACAACACTTCATTTCCGGTATTTGTATGGCTTTGGGTCTTATAGCTGTCAAGGTTCTACCCAAATGTCACTTTATGAGGGGAAACTTTTCTATCTCACTTAATAAAAAATAAATTCATTCTCTGTTTCTGTGTCTGTCTCTCTCTGTCTGTTTCTCTCTCTCTGTCACTCCTTATATTTCAAACCTGGCTTCACTTTAACACTTGCAATTTTCTGAAATATTAAATGTTCAATTGTTTTGGTCTTTTGCTACTAGAATGAAAATTTAACAAAGACAAGGACTTTATATAATTTGTCTTTCCAGAGCAAATTTACTTCATGGGGAAGTAAACTGTTGAATGCCTGGGTATTGGGAGCCAAATATGTTTTAATTTGTTCTAATAAATAGGAGATATTGTGTCAGGTTACTTTCAAAATGGCTCTAGATGGTGAGAAGTATTACAGATTTGAGAGAGAAAACATCCAGAGAGGAGAGGCAGTTATGAAAGTTTACATGAGCAGTAAGCCAGGAAGATTGTGTCCAAATGCCTGAGCCAGTTGAACCTCCCTGCCAATGAAATCATTTAGCATCCTGATTTCTTCATGACTGGGGTTCTATCTTGCCACCACAGTTGTCCTTTGAAGGGGCTAGTGTCCTGTTCCAGCCCCTGCCAAAGAATGGAGCCATTTTACGTGCATGGAGTTCCTTCATATTCACCATTTGCCTGAAATTTAATCACACCTGCTCGGAGAGTGATTCTATTCCAATTCCTACTGCTGCCCCAGTCAGAGAAGCTCAGCTGACTTGTCATCAGAGGGCCATTCATTGAGAGTCCCTGTGATCCAAGCTCTGGACTTAAATACGAGCAATATAGAGTTATCAGTTTACCAACATTAGTCCTTTCTCTGGTTGTTGATGTACAATACTCAGCACATGCAAGATGGAGAGGTTTATTTTGGCTCACATTTCTTTGGTCCATGATTGGCTGGTTCCAAGGCTGGCTAGCACAGCAGAGGGGAATGGTGGAGGAGAGCTGCTGATGGCGTGGTCGACAAGAAACAGAGAGTCAAGAGAGTGCTGTCAAGGGAGCTATGCCTTATTAGGTCAGTCTTACGGTGACCTGTGTCTTCCTACCAGGTCTACCTCCTCACAGCTAGTCAGTTAGAACATTCCTATAATCAATTCACCTTAAAGACCGGAGAGCTGTAATGCACCTATAATCAAATTGTCTTCTACACACATGAGGCTTTGGGAAATTCCCGATGTAAGCCGTGATGTTCTGCTCCTGGCTCCAAAAACCCTCAACATGTCTCTTTATGCAAAACACTTAGTCCATCTCTAAGAGTTGCCTAAGTTTTAACAATTCCAGTATTGCTGAAAAATCCAAGTCCGTAAGTCTCAGAGGAAATTTGGATAGAAGCAAAACTTAACTGTAAGCCTCAGTAAAAATCAAAAAAGTTTAATACTGCCAGCATACAATGGCACAGTATTAACACTCCCATTCCAAAATGAAGAAGGGGGAGATAGGAAAGGGACCAAAGCAAGGCCAAAATCCAGCAGAGAAAATTATAAATATTGTAGTTCTGTGTCCAACATCTGAGGCAAGCTGTGGTGAAATACAACTTCCAAATAGCTTTGGCAGCCTTGCTCATATGACACTGCTGGTGTTTGCAGCCCTTGTGGCTTCTATCTTGGACTGTCCTTGCTTCCTTTGTATGGTTTTTCTCATTAGTTCCATATTCTTTTTAAAAATTATTTGTTTATTTATTTTGAGACAGGGTCTCGCTTTGTAGGTCAAGCTGGTCCCAAACTTGCTATGTACTCCAGGTGAGTCTAGAACTCACAACAGTCCTCCTGCCTGAGTGCTGGGATTATAGTTGTGAGCCGTCACACCCAGCATTGTGGTATGTGTTTATCAGTACTGGGCTAACTCTGTGATCAGCTCTCAGTGAAAAAGATACGTTGCACTTCTTTCAGCAAATATGCACAGTGTCTAGATGTTTTTAATTATTATTAGAGTTTATCTGATTGTGGTTTTCAGGTTCTTGCTGAGCATTTTTAGTAATTCTGCCTAGAAATCATGTTAATCTCTTTTTGATCATAAGGTGCTCGATAATGATGACAAAGTGTTATCTGATTGTAAGGAGATATAAGTATCATGTTCTCTTGTGATTTACAACTTTATGATTCATAAATAAAACTGAACAAGCATACTTAGGATCTAAGAAATAGATGTACAGTGTATCATGAACCTGGTTCTCATCTCTTAAGATAGAAAGAATTTTGTTAACATACTTTCCATGCTGCAATTTTATTCTTGTTTATGGCCAGAGTTGTATTTGTTATAACAATTCATTGATGCAGAATTATTACATTGATCTTTGATTATGTGGAATAATAGTGTATTAAAGATAGAATGGAGGTTTGGAAATCATTATATAGTAAAGTTAGAACTTTATATATAGGGGTACCCAGGCTCAAAACCATGTCTTAGCCTAGAGCATGTATGTCCAACCCACAGGTTGTAAGCAGTATACAGCCTTGGACAGCTAGTAATTAGGTTTCACAAAATCTTTAACTTTTAACATTATTTTCTTATTTTAGTGATAGTTTTCATGATTTGAATGTGTGGTGCTCAAGGACAAACTGTATAGGTGCAGCAGAATACTGTATATGGGACATATGCTAAATGCCTCTTGTGCTTGCCACACACAGACAGTAGATTCCAAATGCATATGTGCTTGTATTACTTGGTAGATAAAATGTTATGACTCCAATAACAGTATTTCAACTTACCTATATACTTATATACTATAGCTATATTATAAAATATGGGGCCAAAAATAGTTCCTTTTCACTTTGTAAGGTGCAGGCAAGTGAAAAGTTTGGAGTTAATTGACTACCAATAGAAGCAGGAGAAAAATCCAGGTTCACTGTTATTAGTTAATGCAGTTATATTATTTATTGTCAATGAGAGCTGTCAAAGCATCAAGAAATTGTGAGCTGGGTAGGTTGCAATGGCTACAAATGACAATATGTTGAATATAATTGTGATTTCACTGCCAGATTGATTTTGGTTCAAATTTGCACTATTGCTTTCTACATGATTTATTTCTCTACAACAAAAATCTTTGTGTAAAAGTCTACAACAAATATTTTTTCCTGATGAAAAGAATGAAGGAAATGACCTTTGGATGTTAAATAGACAAGTAGTTTTAATTACACTTAAATTATTGTTATTAGCATAATTGTTAGCATTGTGCTTCTTATTATAAGCATTATATTTGTATTTCCAATACTACTTCCTGCTGTGGTGTTAAAGATATATGATGTTCTATAAGTGAGAGTACATTTTAGTTGAAAGTTAGAATAAGTGCATTGTAAAGACATTGAGAAAAATAGAGTACTTCTCAAGAGTAGACCATTGTGAAAAAAGCATTAAGAAAACAGTCTTTTCTATTCCAAGTAAATTAAAACTATTTTATGTTATTTATTCATCATTCACCCATCCATCAGTCCATAAATTCATCTAAAAATATTATGATTTACATCTAAAATGTCTCCCTAAAGTCATGTCATTCAGAAGCAGGACTTTAGGAAATTGGTTACGTCGCAAGGGTACTAAACTCATCATAGACTGACGCACTGATTTCATCAACTGAGGGTGTTGTTAGCAACCTGGTAAGAGGTGGTTGCTGAGGGCTTGACCCCAAAAAATATATCTTCTTCCTGGGCCCCTGCCTCCTCTCTTTGCTTTCTAATCACAATATTGTGAGCAAATCTCTTCAATGGCAAGCCCTTCCATTGTTCCATACATGCTTTAGACCCAGATGAACATGAACTACATCCATGAGCTAAAGTAAACCTCTCCTCCTTTAAAAATTACGGACAGTGACTACTGTGTCTGGGCAGCAGAAGAATGTCTAAGAAAAGTTTGGTACAAGAATGGGGTTGTTTTTGCTGTAATGGTACCACACCTGATACATGGTTTAGAAGCCTTTGGAACTGGTTTGTAGAGGATTTGAAAATGTTTGGAGATGGCTTTGAAAGAAGCCCTAGAATGGTATAAGCCAAGTTTGACAGGAATTTCTGATCAGAGTTCATAAACTGAAAAAGCTAATAGAAATACAGATAGTAAAGGCTAGGCCCAATAAATTTGAGTTAAGAAAATGTCTCTATTGGTAGTTGGATACAAGGCAATAAATGTTACAGTCTGGCAGAAAATTTGTTGAAATTTTACCCATGTCCTGAAACTTTCTGGGAAACTGAGATTAAATATGGTGGAGTAATTAATCTGGTAGTGGAAATCTTAAGTCAGCCCAAAATTTAAGCTGTAACAAGGGTATTGAATTCTGCTTTTAGTCATGTCTACCATGATATCAGGACCAAACAGCAAGGCTGAATACTTTGAAAACTTTTTCAGGTAACCAGAAGGAAATTCCTATAAAGATAAGGCTTGTAAAGTTGGGACAGAAGAAAGCATAGCTTCTGAAAAGATTAACATTAAAAAGAAGCTAAATAAATACTTTGTATCAGGATAATATGAAAAATGGCAAGGATAATATGAAAAATTCAGCAAGATGCCACCCTTTGCAAGCTCAGAGGTATAAAAATAAAAGACTACTTTGAGAGGAGAGCTGCAGGGACCCCAGTTGGTTCAAGGCCAACTGGCAGTTTCTTGGAGTTTAGCCATTTAGGCACTCAGAGGTTTCTGCAGACATGATACAAGGGCCCCCTGGCCTCTTCTCAAGTTGGCATTAGATCATGACATCATCTGTGTAGCACAGTGCTGTAGACTTTAAGAATACAAGAGTTGTGGTGTTAGAGAGAGATCTATTTTTATTTCAAGGGAAGATGTAGAAGGCCAGGCAGTATACTTGTGAGAGAGATACGTGTGGAGCCAACAAAGTAAAGGTGAAAGTATGATGGAGACTCCAGGAACTTGAAGTGCAAAAAATGTGGAATGCCTGCTCAGGAAAGCCACAGTGAGTAAAACCATTTGAAGAAAAAGGCCAAATAGCAATCTTTTGGAATCAAGGCCACTCTAGGCATTTGGAGCTCAGATCTTGCCAAAACTTGCCTTCACATGCTACTCTTGGAGCTGGAGGACTGAATTGTTCTTATTTCCCTCCTTCTCTTTTTTGTAATAAGAGTATTTATCCAGTGTCACTGAACATCAGTTGATACTTGTTTATTTTATTTTGGCTTTTTGAAACAGGGTCTTGATATTTAGTTCAGTCTAGCCTTAAATTCACCATGCAACCTAGACTGGCCACAAAGTCACATTTATCCTCCTGCCTTTGCCTCCCAAATACTGGGATTATAGGCATGCACTAATATTCCTGGCTTAAATTTTTTTTTTTTTTTTCAGTGGCTCACAGCTAAGAGTTTGCCTTGGTTTCAGAGGAGATTTTGGACTTGGACTTTTCAGTATTTCTGGGACTGTTAAAATTTTGGTTACTGCTATAGATAAATTTATTTTACATAAAGAGATGCACATAGATTTTTGGGGGGCCAGGGGCAAAATGTTATGGCTTAGATTTAGGATGTTTCCCCAATTTTTATGACCTATAAGGTCAGGCTTTGGGAAAGTGATTGTGTCATAGGGATCTTATACTTGCCAGTGGATCCCTCTCCTAATGAGTACAACAGTGTTGTATTCTGCAAGCAAGTGTGACTTGTTAGAGGTGGGACACTAGGAGTATGACCTAGGAGGGTTTATCTCCTTTGGCCCACCCTTCTCTCTTTCTCACCTGACTTCCATGACATGAATAGCTTTTCTCTGAGAGAAGTGTTCCTACTATGCCATTTCTTCTTGGAGTGAGCCAACCTTGAATCATAAATGTAAGCCAAATAAACCTCTCCTCCTTTAAAAGTTATGCATGCAGGGCCTTATGTCTCAGAAATAGCAAATTCATTGACATTTGGTGAGTTTCATGTCCAGACACCAAATTCATCAAATGGAGTTTGCAGTTGGCAAAGAAATTTTTGTTGTTGTCAAAAGCATTTTCTATTGCTTTTTGGTCCTTATTGGGATGAGGAATGTTGTTGTTGGATACAGGAAAGAATCTAATTTCACATTTGTGTTGTAGGAGATGAACTGGCCCAGAAAGAAACCATACCTTAATATTGCAAAGCTATGTGCTTACTAACCACTTTAATTGAGCAAAAATAATATCTAGAAAATAGACAAAAATTGCATAAAATAGTGACCTTTACTCTTAGTAGTTTATTAAAGTTAACAGGATATGTGGGATAAAAGATGATACTAAAAGGTCTGCTGTAGTACTGCAGAACTGTAATATTTCCTAAAATGTGACTTATTTTTTTATTAAAATGTAATTCATTCCTTCCATTTGTATTTTGAAGATACTAGTTACCTCTGGGAGTGGCTGAGAAAAAAGATTTTTATTATAAAAATCCTCTTTTATTGAATATCTACTGTATACCAGGTACTGTGTTGAGCTCTTTGCAGGCCCGATCATACCTGGGCTGGGACTCTTGTAAGAAATTATGCTTTAGAAATATTAAATACAACAGAGACATGTGAGTCTTCTTGGTTCCAAATTGGTTACAGTATCTACTGCTTCAGAACAACTGGAAGAAGAAACGAAAAAAGCCTAAGATGGTTGGGTGATTGCCTAAGGTAGGGCTGAGTGAAGTTTCATGAAAGGATAAGAAATGCCGTTAGTTGTTAGATTATTTGAGATTGCATTTGACTTTACCCTTCGCTTTCTGATAAGATAGTAAGTTACAAAAGTGGTTAGAGAGGATTATTTATCAAATCTGGCTGCTGTGGCATTCTGCCCAGGAACTTGAAATATGTGTTTTCTGAAGGGCTTTTAGACCCAGAAGCTGGCTAGGGAGGCTTCCCAAGAGAAAAAAAGGAAAACATTTAAAGAGTATAAGTTGTAAAGAGATATTCCTTTTTAATAGAAGGAATAGAAGTTAGAATATTATCATAAAAATTAGAGACTTAGACATGCAATGACAATTCTTTCAATGATAACTCTAAAAAAGGAGCTAAGAAAAGGAGAGTAAAAGAAACTTACAAGCTCATCATTCAGATCACCAGTAAGAACTATATTTTAAAAGAAAAGTATAGCTCTCTTATTTATTAAAACATTGTTGAAACAGAAGTTTTTTTATGAAAGAGGAAGCAAATTTTGTTCATTTTTAGAAAAATTCATAATGTACACAAGATTCATTTATGTTTTTTCACTTTTATATAGTAAGTACACAAGGGTCACTTTATGTTTGAACTTTTACATGTAGTATAGACCCTAATTTAAAAGAAATAAATGAATAGAAAAGTAAGATGTTTTCAGAATATTATGCTGGTTCAAATTATATTAGATGCTGTTGGCATTTGGAAAATGGGTAACATCCTTTTTGAAATCAAGAGGCAAGCGCTTCATCAGTAGTTGTCTTGATCTCATATTCTCGGAATATCCCATATGCTCTCTGTACCTGTGCTCTGCAGGGTACAAGAGAGAAGCTCAGGGAGGCTCTGACCATGCATTCGTGCAGGTCTCCTAGGAGAGCATTTGTTAATGTTGCTTAGTCCTCACTTCCAAACTGACAGTTGTTAGATCCTTTACCTATCCTTACCCCAGGTGTTTTGCTCATGGAGATTGGTCCAACAAATTGCAAGGATCAATGATTAATAATGGTTTGCAGGCCACAGAACAAGGGCATGCTGTCTTGACATATGACCATGCATATGCCAATCTAAGAGCTTTTCTATATATGTTTACTATGGTCTTTTAAAAAGTTGAAATAATGCTGGGTGTGGGACCCACACCCAGCAACAACCAGTACCACATACCACAGTGCCGGGCGTGGTGGCTCACGCCTGTAATCCCAGCACTCGGGAGGCAGAGGCAGGAGGATTGTGATGTGAGTTTGAGGCTGAGCTCAGGGCCAGCCTGAACCACAAAGCGAGACCCTGTCTCAAAAAAAAAAAAAAAAAACCTAAACCTAAAAAGTTGAAATAACCTTGAGACTGAAATTTTAGGATTTGTTTGAATTTTTACTCCATCGTCTTGTTGTGAGGAATAAAAATGCCCTATACAATATGGGGAAATTATTTAAACAGTAAAGTAAAGGGATATTTTGGAAAGCTAAGAACATCTTTTCTTACCAATTTTACTTAAATGAATGAAATAACTGCAGAGAGGAAGGTGACTATGAATGAGACTTGGATTCTGAGGACATTATGAATGTGAAGTTTAGTTTGTGTGTTTTTATCTTTATGGTTAGATGAGAATCTAAAGATAGTACTGGAAGGACTGCAAACAGGATTACAGATTGAAGGTGTTGGGAAAATCACGGCCCTCAGTTAGGTAGGGAGCTCCTGAGAGAATTCCACACTGGCCACGGCTGCCTGGATGGTCCCTGTGAAGCTCAGAGGCCAGAAGGAGTTGATGAGGGATGGAGCCCGCCCTTCCACTGAGATTGAGAGGTGAAAAGAGGTTAAGGATCAAGCAAATCATTGCTTGTGGTATCTTGGAAGAGGCGTAGAGAACTCTGAACTTTCTGTTGTTTATAGTGATTTGAGTTTTTCAGCAATCATTTCAAATTCCATGGAAAAATAAAACTAAATGAGCAGAGCATAAGGTTTTGAAGGAGATGAGGATTTTTATGCTAGTGTGTTTGTTTTAATTGAAGGGGAGGATGATCAGAAAGAATTTATGACCCATGAAATCAATTGTCATAACATTTTAATGTATAGAAAAATGTAAAAGAAAGAGAGAAGAAAAAATGTGATATGAGGGACCAATACTGGACATCTATGTGTCCGTATGTAATTCAAGAAGAAAACATTTCCAAAATGAAGAATTTGAATCAGAGAACAAAAGATCATTCTGAGACATCAATATTGATGAGAAAAGACATATGCTTTTGTATACTTGGGGTAAAAAGATATTAACTTCCTAACAGTGAGAACCAAGTACCCAGAAGGAAAAAAAGATATTGTTTTCTTATTTTCAGTCTGCAGTATTGGAATCTAGAAATCAGTAGTATAGTTTGTAGAGACAACAGAGAATTAAATAATTCAACCTGAGACTCCCTTACCCAGAAGAACTGCCAATCATCCGAAAAGCCAGACAATTCCCTTATGATTTGAGAAGATATCAGAGTGTTTATCCTTCAGGAAAATATGATGGTGAAGAGGAGGTTCTTAATGAACACATGAAGGAGTTAGGAGAAATAAGGCTAGGGAAGTAGGAAATGAAGTGGAAACTGTGAACAGTGAATCTTAAGATGAATGAATGCTTGTTTATGTGTTTGCTTAGACATAAATGGGTCATGATACAGACTGATAATGTGATATAAAGGCTAAGTAAATATTTTAAGTGTGATAAAATCCTAATTAAATATAAGGGATATATTGTAACAGAAATGCAGTTAATAGTTTAGAACTAAGATATCTTAGTATGTCCTAGAATTAGAGGTTTGAAGGGGTAATATTGAGAGGTAATTAAGACATATACTAGCTGGGAGTTCAAAAGCATGGAACAACCTAATAGCTTTCAGTAGAGATAAAGCAGAACTCTTCAATATGAGAGAATAACTTGATAAGAATACAAATCTAGTAGTTTTCGTCAACATACTTCATTTTGAATTTTGCATATCTTATGCATAAAAATAAGCCATAGCATAAAAAAACTAATGCAATTATTAAGGGAATTTTTTCAATACCTTTCAAAAGAATATACTTTCATCTTTATATTCATAAAATATTTATGAAAATTGAACAGGTACCTGGACACTATGACATTTTGGGTATTAAAAAAGAACAGATATTACAGGCTACCTTTCCTCATCCTATTGCAACACTTGAAACTTAATGAATATACTATTAAACATTAAAAGTAGATTGTATTAAGGTAAGTCCAGACATTAAATATGTAAGAACAGAGACATTTTTAGGTAAATGTTGAGGGAAACTTGAATTAAAATGAATGTGTAAATGTGAACACTGTATAGAGAACAATGCAAATTAGAGTCACCTGGCACTGTCACAGCTGTCCTCGGAGGAATGAGAAGCCTTGAATGCCTTCAGAACTAAGGAAAAAGGTCAAATTTAACTTATTGCCATTTTTTTTAAAAATTAGAAAACAATTCACAAAGTGGGAACAGAGAATTTAAAAAAGTAAAAGAAATTCAGGGGAAATAAACTATGAAAATGAGAAATACAATTTCTCATTTCCAAAAATAAAATCTACTTAAGAACTATGGAAAAAGAGAGGAATGAAAATTACAAAAATGTGGAGTAGAAAAGAACACTCTGCATAGTACAACTGGAAAGACCTTTGGAGCTGACAGTGAGAAGGTTTTCAGGAGCAGTTGTGGAGAGCAGGGGTAGTGAGTAATGGTACTTTTGGAATTATAAATTACCAAATTATCCTGAGAAGAAGGGGAGAACTGAGTAGGGATCAAAGCTGACGGAAGCCTCTCAATCCAGTTCTGAGCAAGGTACCAATACTGATCTTTGAAAACAGATCACTTCACTTTTATTTAAGCTCATCCAGTCCATAGTATAAGATGAAAATGATCTTATATTATTTAAGGAAAGAAGATAATATTAGCAGCGAAACTTGTTAAGAAAATTATAGTTAGAAGAAGGAAATTTACTCCGTGCTCATAAAGTTATATGTTCTGAACAGGTTATCATTATGTAGAAACCCGTAGTTGATCAAAAATTTGAAATATCATTGACAAATAGTGTTATACAGCAAATTAATGTTTTCAAATTTTAGAAAACTTATAATAATCCTAATTAAAATGTAGCTATCAAAAGCTACTAAAAAGATATTTGGTGAAGTCTAATAGCCATTTTTACTAAAGTAAAATGTATTAGAAGGAAATCAATCTTAGTAAAACCTATTTACCAACAAAAGGACAAATATTATTCTAAATGCAAATGGAATATCAAAGTAATTAAGATCAGGACTAATCTAGAAGACCTAGTTTTAAATTAAATATTAATTTAGAGATCCCAAAAAATGAAATATGAAAGTAAAAAATCTTGTATACACCCTAAGAAAGAAAAAGTAATGTTAACTTTTGCTAAAATTTGGTTGATATGATCTTTTTTCTATGATTTGATTGTATGTCTAGAAAATCAAAGTACAAAATTTACTACAATAGATAAGTGGATTTGATAAAGTCACAATAAGCACATTTTCTTTGTACCAGCAATTAGTATTTGGGAGCAGGCTTGGGCTATTCTATTTATGGGATGTATAAAATCATACTATATTAAGCATGATTTGAACAAAAAAGATGTGGGACTTATAGGAATAAAATTATGAAATCAAATGTGAGGATATAAATCTCTAGATAGCTAAATGTATTTTCTAGGATGATAAATGTAAACTGTGAAAAATTTAATTCCCTCAAAATTGAACATCTATGTTACTTATACCTGGAATTACAGTCACAAGAGAATCATATAGTTTTTTTTCTGGGGAAATGACTAAGTATTGCAACACAAACTTTTACATATAAAGGCAGTATATGTATACACACATTATATACAATGTGCATATAAAACATGTATGTGCATACACATACACTTACAAGTGCACCTATAAAATACACACATAAATATACATATAACTATATATATACACACATAAACATTACACATTCATATGTGAGTGTGCATATATGCATGCTATATACAGAGATGAAAATATAAAGAAAAATTAAAGCAAGGAAGATTTTTCCTTCTAAGATAAAGTCAAACATATCACAGGGATATTGGGAGGTGGATGAAAATAGACCTTTGTTATGAATGAGAATATACCATTTGGAAAGGCAATATTATAATTTAATACAAAAGGATAAATGATTTAATAGGCTGTGTTAGCTATAAGTCCTATACATGTAGGAGAAAAATGACATATTCTGATGTAATTCATAAACAGAAATGAATTTCAGAGAGGTTATTTTTTTTTTCTAAGTCACACAAGAGAAGTTGCAGAGATAGTATATTTTGTCTTTTGTGTGTGTATGTGGTAGTGAGGATTGAACTCAGGACCTTGCGCTTGTCAGGCAGGCACAGAACCACAGAACTACATCCCTGGCCCACTATAGTCTGTCTTTTTTACTGCTATATACTTCAGTGTGTGCTTTCCAAAAGTAATCATGGTACAATAAAATTCAGGAAATTATAACTGATACAGTAGTTTTTACCTGCACTATTTTTAGTTCAAATTATGCTAATGCTTTCCCTGTCCTTTTATTGGAGAAAGAAAAAAATGATTTCCTTTCTCTGATTCAAGATCCATTCAGAATATCATATTACATTTGGTTGTCATAATTAATCTTCTTTAATTGAAGATAATTCCTGTCTTTCTTTAATTACTGGATGTTTTCAAGGAGAAAAATACCAGTCATTTTTTGTAGACTGTCCCTCAATGTATTTTGTTGGATAGAAGATTTTCTTAACTATGCTTTTGATGATTCTGTTATTTTCTGCATTTAATTATAATCTTCAAACAGTGGCCCGCACCAATGATTTGGGTTTCTTACAAGCTAACATGGGATGGGCCTCTGATTCAAGGACTTTCCTCTCAAGGCCCATCCTGGTAATAATTGGTGATACCAGCCAATAGAAAAAAAATTCTATCATTATTTTATTATTTTTATTTATTTCCCCACGCTCTTCTTAGACTCATAGGATTTATAAAGGACTAGAGAAACTTAGGACTATTTGTTGACAATAAAGGTATCTACACTAGAGGTAATATGCTCGTGAAAACCGTAGTCAACTATGTAATCAAATTTCACACCCAGCTAAATCAGGCCCTGATGACAAATTCACTTAGAGAGGAAAGTGGTTTGCTTTGTCGTTCTACTTAATTCTGCTGGCTTTTCTTGAATTGGCAGGTATTAGCTGTCTTTGCTGTGAATACTAATGTCTGTTGGCCAGTTGGCAGTAGTTTTCTGTTCTGTGTTAAGTCTTTGGTCTTCTGTCCCTCCTCCAACACCTCAAAGACACACTGGGTAAGATTTTATTTAATGTACCAATAAAGATAATTAAAAAAAAAAAGATTTTTAACTGGTGAAAACCAGGCTTTACTTTAATAGGTATAATTTAATTTCTGCCTGTTTATCTGTACAAATGGAAAGTACTATCACATTTATCAAAAGGCTTGTAACCTGGTTGCATGGTTGCTGTGGAACTGCTGAAGGAAATAAGCAGTGTTCTAAGGAACCAGAGCCCTGGGATTTTCCTCACTCTGAATTAGTGTGGTTAAGAGGTTAGGGCATGGAGTGATAATTCTAAGATTCGATCTCGGTTCTGCTATTCTACTCCTGGTCTGACTTGGGATAATTTAATAAATATCTCTGTGTCTATACATTTCTAGCTGTTCAACATCAAAAAGTTTACATATTTTAGTTTATATTTTTAATTTGAGGAAAAAATAATGATAAAGATTGCTAACATATTTATAGTAAAATGCAATAAGCACTGTCTGTTTTTATACTGAGTTGTGTCACTTCAGTGTATTATATATGAAATGTGATCAAAATGATGACTATTTAAATTTTAATAATTTATTACCACAGAAGACACATTACTATTCAAACCACACACACACACACACACACACACACACACAGACACATTCCCTTCCTTCAAGTATATGTACCCCATCATTCTTGGCATTTTCTAAAGCAGTTCTGAAAGTTCTTTTCCACCAGGGTCATTATTTGTGCTCTCATTAGTACTTTAATGTCCTGAGTCAATTAAAAACATTTGCGTTGCACAATCTTTTTCCACTTTGGGGTGCCAGACTTGATGAGGAAGGTAGATGAAGACATTCTGTCATGTTTTTATTTAATAGATACTACTGTTCTGAGTCAATTCAAGACATTGAAGTAGCCACAGAAAGATATTCATGAAGGAGATTTCCAGGAGTGCCTCAGGAGGTGTCAAGAAAGATGGAACAAATGTGTAGAGAATAAATATGGAATAAATGTGAGATGGTAGGGTAAAATGAATCCTCCAAGTATCCATTGCTATAAAAAAAATTGGTATAAAAATAACTTCGTATTTAGTTGCTTAAAGTGAAAATAGTTTGTTATGTTCATGATCCCTAAATTAAGGTGTATGTCAGTTGGCTGAATGTGGCATCACTAATACCCTTTTGTCATGTATACCTGCTAGTTAGGCTGTGGCCGTGGACCATCTGAGAAGCTTCCTTGGTGGAGCCTGCTCTCTCCACTTGACTATGCAATGTCAGTCCTTCTCTGTATGGTCTTACAAGGAGGCTAGTCAGAATGCTTTGTTACAAGTTCTGAATTCCAAGAAACTGGAGTAGATCCTTAAGCCACCTGGTAAGAGTTCCAGAAAGTCAGGGTCCTAAGTGCTATATTTTTTGGTTACTGTTATTATTTCATAAGACTCTCTCCCATTTGAGTCCAGAGCTCACAGACCCGAGAAATCTGTTCTACTTAGAGGACAGTCAAGGGGGAAGAATATTTGTGAACAATTAAGGTTTGGTGGAATAAGACGTCAGTTTTTCTAGACATTCATATTATGCAAAGAGGATCCTCAAATTTCTATTTGTAAAGGTCTGCCTCCCACAGACTAGAAAAGAATGTTCAGTTTGATAATTTTTTAAAGAGAATACCCAGAGTTTAGCTAAATCATCAGATTTTAATTGTACAATATACAGGAATTACTACCGTGCTTTTAGTGTGCTATTTATATTCATACTGTTTATGAAGCACCAACACTACATTTAGCTACTGACAGTGCATAAGAAATTGGTCTGTGCCCTGAGGAATTTATTTCAGAGTAATTCCAGCTGGTGAAATCAGTGTCAGGCTCTCAACTTTGAGCAGACAGCTGTGGAGAGGAGATAAGCTTTTGAAGATGTAGCAGAAGCACTGTTTATAGAGAGAGTGAAAGTGGGAAAGATGATAGGTAACTGAGAAAGAGACAGCCTCTACAAGCTTGCAAAGTGAATGGTAGGAGGAAAAAAACACTGCAGTTCAGGTTAGAACAGACAAAGGTGAAGCTCCAGCTCAACTTTATCCTTTGCGTTTTCAGAAATCCTGAGAAATGTAGACATCAACTGGATTTATTATTTGACAGACATTCCTCTTGAAGTTTTGATTTGGTGTTTATCAAGCTTTCCATCATATTTGTTTTGTGCTGATAACCGTGAGTGGTTTTTCTTGAGGGCAGTGCTTTTCTCTCCACTCCTGTTGGTATGTTAATGGAAACACTGACATACCCTAGTGCCTGTCCAACTCAAGGTCACCCTGGACCTTAGACTGATATAATAGCTCCTAGTGTGTTGTAATTTGATGGTCCTGTAGGCATCCCATGCCTTAAGACACCTTTCACATCTAAAGTCATACTGTATTTGACAATTATAAATTTCTTACTACATGATAGTTGCTCTGCGTTGCAAGGATTAAAGATGACAGTGAAGGCTATGGTGCTCTTTGCGTGGAGCAGGTAAAGTCCATGAAAACTCTCTTGCCACTGTAAGCTGTTTGCTTAATTCTGCAGGAGCCACTCACTCTGTAATCTGCGCTCCAGCTCCTGCAGTGGACACTGACTTTGGCTGCCCAGAACCTGTTGTCTCTCTCTAACACTCTCCTGCCATCTCTTTTTGGTGATTTATCTCTTTGGTTTTGAGGTCATATAATGTCTACTCATCTGTCTTCAAATTTGCTAATTCTTTCTGTTGTCAAATCACCCATTCTGCTGATCCTCTGTAGTAATTTTTATTTTGGATTTGTATTTTCCAATCTTTCTTTTTTTTTTTTTTGTATTTTTGTACTTTTCAATCTTTTAAATAATTTTTGAATTTTTATTGACTTTTATTTAATGAAATATTTTTGTGGTACCTTTTTTACTTCTTCCTATACTAATTTGTTAGTTATATATTTTATAAAAGAATTTTAAAATTCTACTACCTGGACCTCTCCAAATACAGCATTTTCTTCACCCTGTGCATCCAGTGGTTGTGAACCCATAGCACACATGCCATGTTTATTTGTTTTCCTTTATGATAAAAATATTAATGTTTGAGTTGTTTTTTTCTAACCTAAAACCTCAGTATCTAGGTTTAATTGCTGCATTTGCAATTTTCAGTAAATAAATGGCTTTTGGATTGTAGTTTGGGCACTTGGCTCGAAGTTTCACCATTACTGGATTCAATATTCCCATTTCTTTGAGGGTCTCAAAATGTTGAATCAGAAACTAGGCATTTAGGTAAATATTAAAGCAACACTGGATGTTGATCCCTTGACTTGTGTACTTTGTCATTTATTTATATTTTGTATAACTTGGCCAAACTAATTCAACCTTCTTGGTTGGTCCTAGAATGTCTGAAGGGAACACCCTCTAGCAAAACTGGGAGGAGGAGACGTATAGGAAATGCGTCATTTCTT
>PVIR01021541.1:0-21214 GCA_004026965.1 Petromus typicus
TTAGGTTTTTGGAGACAGGGTCTCGCTTTGTGGTTCAGGCTGGCCCTGAGCTCAGCCTCAAACTCACATCATAATCCTCCTGCCTCTGCCTCCCGAGTGCTGGGATTACAGGCGTGAGCCACCACGCCCGGCACTGTGGATGTGGTACTGGTTGCTGCTGGGTGTGGGTCTCCACACCCAGTATTGTTATGTGGTTACCAGGGAATCGAACCCGGGTCCTTGCGCTTGCGAGACAGGCGCCGGAACCACTGAGCTAACTCCCCAGCCCCTAGAGTTGTGTGAGATTTGGAAGGAAGTAAGAGATCATTGATATGTCTATGGCTGAGAAAGTAGCTAGAGTCTCCTTGTGGTAGTTCCCCTCCTGCAGTACCCATGTGGGGAGAGGTACTTGGGGTTCTTAATTTTATGGAACATAGAATTTGTATAGAAATGTTATGAAAAGCATAATTTTGTAATGCAAAATAAAGTAAAATGCTCTTATGCTCAAACATTGATTGTAACAACACCACGTTCATTAAAAAGACTGCCCCATATATTTTGAATATTTTATTTCTTACCAATATTTGTTAGCTTCATTTCTCCCCACACCTTCAAAATCCATCTGCTCTATTTCTCCCATTTAAGGAATTTTTCCAAAACAATAATATTAGGATCAGCTGATTTTGCTAAAGCAGCAGTTAGCAAAGATGGACTACAAAGAAGTTAGATAGATGTTCTAAATATACTGACATATATCATAGTAGAATTAATTTCTTTTGTAAAGAGTAGAAATTTTTGGTTTGTTCTGTTCTAAGAAATGCCTGTGTATGGAAGGCTTTCTTTTCTATGTACTTTTCAAAATGTGGTTATCTTGGAAGTAGCTACATTGACAGATTAAGAATTTTTTCTTTTCTACTTTTGAAACCACTGAACTGACAATATTTTCATTTACATGTCTGGATGTGTTAAGTTTTAATACTTTGAGTGAAATAGTATTTGCAACATTACTGTACTTGACAAACTGCTGCCAACTGAGATTATTCCCTTTATTGTAGTTTCAGTCTCCTATGAAGCAATACATGCTGCTTTGTCCTGAATTCACAAAAGTGTCATTAATAATAATGTTCAATTAATCCCCAAATTTTCAATTTGCTTCATAACCAAAATCTTGATATTGATTTTTAAAGATGAATAACAATAGGCAGCACTGTAATAACTACCACATAAACTCAAAGGGGGATGTTAACATATATTAGTTTAAATTATACCACTAAAGGGCCGGGGATATAGCTCAGTGATTCCGGCGCCTGTCTTGCAAGCAGCGCAAGGACCCAGGTTCAATCCCTGGTAACTAGATACCTATACTGGTCGTGGAGACCCACCCCAGCAGCAAGCAGTACCACATACCACAGTGCCGGGCGTGGTGGCTCACGCCTGTAATCCCAGCACTCAGGAGGCAGAGGCAGGAGGATTGCTGTGATGTGAATTTGAGGCTGAGCTCAGGGCCAGCCTGAACCACAAAGCGAGCCCCTGTCTCAAAAAAACCTAAAAAAAATAAAAATTAAAATTAAAAATAAATTATACCACTAAAGAAACTGAGAGGCTTTTCTAGACCCTTTGTTATAGGTCTAAAGATAATATAGAATTCTTTGAAAGGAAATCACTGAATGGAACTATGGATACAATAAGAAAAGTCTGTTCTATAAAGAATTCTATAAAGTCTTCTATAAAGACTGTTCTATAAAGTCTGTTCTATAAAGAATTCTATAAAGTCTTCTATAAAGACTGTTCTATAAAGTCTGTTAATTTCTCAATGAAAGCACAGACATTCTGTTCTGATTATCATAGTCCAAGACTTTGTTTCATAAGGAACAAAGAAATAACTATAGATTAAATAAGATGCATGGTAGGTCTATCTCCCTGAAGGAAATTATGTATACATAGTTATTATCTTTTGTATTTTTATAGAAGCTAAATGAAACAGTATCACCATATCTTTCGTGAGGTTTGGAAAGGGAATTAGTACAGAGAAAAATTTTGTGCTCTTTATTATCATTCTCATTATTTAAAAAATGAACTACAATTATTATGTTTTTATTTTTAAGCTCATTATCTTTGAGAATACGCCGTTCCACCTTCTTCCAGTTAAAACAGACATCTGGGTGAGAACCTCTGTTTTTACAGCCATCTAAATGTAACAGGAAATCATGAGGTAAATTGAGGATATGACTCAGACTTGTGTCCAAGTAAAAGCACTAAAATGGTTAAGAAACCATCCTGGACACAGTCGCTGGGTCTGTTATCTGATGGCAGCCTCCCTAAATTCTCATTTCTCCTTGCTCAAGCTATTCCTTCTATGTGGAGATTTCTTCTTTTTCTTTTCTTTTTCTTTTTCTTGGTATGCATGTATGTGTGTAGATTTCTTAATAAACTGCTCCCCTCCCCAAACCCCAGGCCCCATCCAAAACCTAATTCACAGTCCCTCTCTTTTAAATTCAACTATTCTACCTCACAAGGGCTGCTTTCTTTTCTATGCAATGCTTTTTTTTTTTTTTAATCAAACTCAGGTTCTATTTTTCTTTGTTTAAATTGCTTTCCAGATAGAAGACAATACTTCAAAAATAAATTAATACATCAGTCAGAGTCATCAAGATTCCACTGCTCTGATTATTGTCACAGAAGTGAGCTCTTACTCTTGGCTCCTCACTTGCCAGCTACACAATTCTGGAAAAACATGCAAGTATTACGAGTGTCAGGGTGTTAGTGACAATGACTTAAGTAGGATCTTTTATGTAGTTTCCACTATATACTGAGCATACAGTAACAGCATAGTTGTGGTAGAGGGTAGAGAGTTAATTGGGTTAATAAGGAAAGTTTAATATGCCAATTTATACAACTTCAGGGGGAACTATTTACAATGTAATCCATATGAATAGCCTTAGTTCTACCTTCATTCTTTGCATTGAAAAGTCTGTTACAGTCACTATCTTTTTTCTCCCCGCTATTTTTTTTTTACTTTGAGCTAAGTTTCAAAAATACAGTTATGAAATAAAACACAGTATCTCTGCTATCTTTGACATTATCAACTATTATAAAGGGAACTTCATATTATTACTAAGAACATATTAGGTTCTCCCAACACGTGTTCGGGAGGATTGAATTCTTTATTCTAATGATACTTTGTAACATTACTTTGCTGCCAACTGCCAAGTTCAAAGTTTTGATAGAACATGTCAGACAGGCATGATCTGCCAGCATGCTTCATTCCTCCCAACTGATTAACCTCAAAGATAAAATGAACAGTTAAAAGCCACAGGATCCCCAAGTCCTAAAGCGAGCAAACCTCCAAGGGTAAAGCAGCTTTCTATTGTGTTCAAAACTCCACTTTCAGCTGCCCCTCACAAGCTACCAGACATGACCCTCACTGCCTAAACTCTGAGACTTCATCTCTGCCTCATGACATTTATTTTTTATTCTCAATTTCTGCCACTCTCTTTGTCCTTTCTCTTTGTCCCTTGCTTCTGAATAATAGCTTTCTTCAGACTCAGATAGTACCCGAGGTGTGGTGACCAGAGACTGCTGGTAGTGGTTCCTCTTGTCTATGGATAAGGGTACAAAATATCTCTGTACTTTGTACTCTCAGCAGCCAAAGTTCAGCTCATTTCTTTGAAACTGTCTCCTGGACACTATTTAGTAATTATCACTACTGAATATTTATCATAGATATATATTTTTTATTCTCTAAACTCTACTATAAGTAGATGGACAACTATCAATAACATGTGCTTGAATAGTAGTACCTTTTTTATAAATTCATCTGAATCTCTACTGAGGCATTATTCAAAAGGGACTCATAGGAAAGAGAAATCCAGGGTAAAGCATTTGACTGTAAAGTGGACCAGTAGAGCTTTACAAAATCAGAGTGAGGTGTTCCTCTCCCTTCTTGGTTTAATGAAAGATAAATATGAGTACTTGTATGTCATCCTGCAGAGACCAACTTTCCTGCCTTCCTCTGGCATGGGGCTGCCCACCGTTTAATCCCTTTAAAACTGTCAACCTAGACCATAATATGCCTTTGACTTTACTTTCAAGTCATCTTTTAAAAGTCACTTTTTAAATGGTATCCTTATTCTAATCCTATATAAACAGTTATATTACTTTTTAAACTTATATCCCACCCCTATCCATCTCAAACAATATTCCAACTATATCTTAGAGAACCCACTATCATTCACTGCCCACAGAAAATATCCTTTCTGTACTAAGCATTTCTCCCCTGTCTCCTTTGTCTGTAAGTTTTAATGGAAATCTTGTTCTCTCAGAAAACTTTACTCCTTGTCAGCATTTTCAAGTGAAGAAAGTCTACACTTCTATTATCTAGAGAGCAGGTAGGTGTATGTTATAGTTGTCCTTGACAGTGTCAGACCATTCTTATTCCTCTCCAAAAACTATAAATTTTGAATTTTATGTCATAAGACCACGACCTCTCTTGTCTTTTTCATTGTTTTTATGTATAAACTTTGGTTGTTATTTCTTCTGTTTAGATGATTTTAGATCCTGACACATTAACGGTTTCTACAATGCTATATCTGTCATATTTTTTATTCCTACTGTTTTAAAAGGTATTTAGGAACTTGTTTTACGCAATAATGTTAAAGCCAATAGAACACAGCTGATAGTCAAGAGACTGGGTGACTTTCAGGGCCCGAGAGAAAAGGACATACCACTCTATGCAAGGCCATGCAGAAAAAGTGCCAGCATTGGTTAGGAAGAAGTAAATGGCAAGATGAATGTATATTATCAGAGTCTTTATTGGGATTTTCATGGGAAAGAATGGTCAACCCTAGGTAGGTAGACTTGGTAAGTTTAGGACTGGATAGTTTGAATGTTTCAATGGAAATAGTTCAGTGATTAAATTCAGAATGAACTTTCAGGATGATCCTATAACCTCTGAATGTTCAATGCTGAGACTTACTGTGATCTAGAACATGGAAAATGCTAGGTTTTTATATGATAGTTTGAGAAAAGAGGTGATTGAAGATGTGTAATCTGTATTTTCTGTTTTTCATGCAAAAAGCATGCTGTCAGGAAAATTTACTATCTTTAAAAATTAACCCTGGAAGACCCAATGTCTTCTTGAATCTGGAAAACCTTCAGGATGTCAAAGCATCATAAAATACTGTACAGAAAATCAAGCATGATGAATAACTAACCATAGTTTCATTTTAGATCCTTCCAATGCTCTGCATCTTGGGTATTTTTAATAACAGAATGGTTTTGCTCACTGAGTTTAGATTCCTACCTCAATCTAGCCACTCTAGAGCTTATCTCCAACCTCTCATAGACAGGTGGGCCCAAGCGACTAAATTCCACCCATTGGGCTTGAGCTGAGGAACTCTGTCACTCCAGGTATGATCTAAATTTGTTCAGACTCTACTTGTTCTCTCTTAGCTAGCCACAGGTAAGACTCAGATAGTCCTCTTGAGGACTCAGGAGTCAATATTGGAATGGAACTGGGATCGTGGGTCACAGTCCCCCTTCTGCCTTTGTTATCACAGTTGTAAACTAGTATGATACTTTACTAGATAAGTCAATGTAACTTTATTTTATTTCATTCTAGTGTACAGTATATCAAATACACTAATACAGTTGACCTCTAATTCACAAATTTTACTCTTTATAGAGCCAAAATTCATAAACCAAGCTTTGAAATTTTATTGCCAAAGATAACACCTTCCCCCATAATCCTAAACCCAAGAGTTTCTTCTCTTCTTGCCATATCCTATATAAAAACTCACCCTTTTTAATATAGGAAGAGTACAGATTCTGATTTGAATATTAATAGCTCTTAATATATTTTCATTATTTGTAAGCCAGACCCAACTTTCAGTTTGATTTTAGCCAGCTTAAATTCTACTGTTCATCATTGAAATCACTTTCTCAAATGCAGTAATTCTACTGTCTTTCATTTACTCTTTTAGAGGCTTAACAAAATCACTACTACAGATGCATGCCCAATTCTCACTACACAAATGTGCAGTTTTACTTGAATGCAGAAAATAGAAGACATCCCTTCATGCTAATATCTCTTTCAATTCACAAGTACATTTATAACATTATTCTATAGCTGAGATATAATTGTGTAATATTTGTCTAATCTCTTTTACCTCCTAAGCAAGCATTTCAACCTTCTCAAATCTCCAAGCCTCTCCCCATACTTGCTCTCATCTGACAGGTTTTTTGCAGCTTATTTCCACTCATTCTTAACAATGGGCATGCCTCATCTTTCCTTCATCTGTGTCCCAGTACTTGACCTTCTCCCAGGGTACTGAAGATAGGTAAGGACACTACTTGTTCTCTGAAATTCTATCTAATCCTTGCTCAGCTGTTTCAAGCCACCATTCCTACAAATTGTCCCCATATTCTCCATAATCAGATTGTACTGGATCACTTTCCACATCACATAATACATGTTCTACTCTTTTCTCTTTTCAAAAACAATCTTCTTATTATATTTCTCCTCCATTCAACCCTGCATTATTTAGAATTTCATGCCAGAAAGTTTGTGAAAGATTTATTTATATTTAATTTCTTTATGTTGTTGTTGTTGTTGTTTTGTTTTGTTTTCCAAATCTGTCTGATTTAGTTTTTTCCTGACACTCCATTAGAACTTCCATTGTGCAAGATAGGCAATAATTGCTGATGGTCTTTGTTCATGATTTTTGGCCTATTGAATCACATGTGTTACCATTTCTCATTGCTTCCTATGGCTGAGAAAACAAAACTTTCTTTTCTCGGTTTCCTAAACTTTATATTTCTTGCTTTTTGTTTTTTTCCTATGATGCTGCTCCTTTTACATCAGATACCTTTGTATTCTCCTCTAACCTTCCTCCAATGTTAACAGCATTATGATCCAGGTCTCAGCACCTTGAAATTTTCTCTTCTATTTTTACACTAATTTTCTTATTGATATTCAGTGTCACAGTTTAGAATATCATCTGTTATGGCTTGTGTTTAGATGACACAACAGCCTCATGCAGATGAGGTGGGATTTTCTTTTCCAGAGGTGGCTGAATCTGGAGTGTGTGATATTGGGATTATGAGCATGTGATACTTCAACCACCATGTATAAGTGTTTGGTTTGACACTCCCATAATCCTGTTAGTCTGAATAGTATAAAAGGGACAGAAAGACATTGTTAAAGTTCCCTTGCTGCTTTTGCTGGCATGAACATTGACCTCTTTGATACTTTGCCTTGGAGCCAATGAATTATGGCCTGAAAACTCTACAAACTATAAGCCAAATAAACCTTTCCTTCTTTAATTTTGAATGTTCAGTATTTTATCTCAGCAACAAAACAGAAGTAACTAATACATCAACTAAGATGAGATGACTTTAAGATTAGAGTTCTCCCTAGTCTTCAATTTGTATGTATAAAGGGTAAAAATAGCTTTAGAAACCTCACCGTGGGACCTACTAGGCTTCTCAAATTTAACATATACAAAATTGTAGTCTCAATTTCCCTCTTAAAACTTTCTTCTACTATGAACTCCCTCACTTAAGTAAAAAGTCATACCATAATTTTAGTTTTATACTAAAAAAATCAATAAAAACAAAAGAACATGAACAAATTTTCTTTTACTTTCCACATGCAAAAGTTTCATCAATACCCTAATTCCAAATTCATGTGAGATGTGATCACAAACGTACGTCTACCATTATCCCTCATCAAAATCAATGGAACAAGTTTCTAAATTATCTACTTGTTCCCATTCTTGTGTCCTGCAACCCATGTCCAACTCAGAGCCATAACATCCCATGTCACTCAAAACGAACTCCTTAAAAAATGTGTGAAATCCTTGCAGAGTTTCTCCTTTCTCTTGGTTCTCTCAGCGCAGGTCCTACTGCTCTCCCTACTGCTCAGCCTCCTGTAATTGCACAGCCCATGCTGTAGCTCTGGTCGGCCAGCCCACTTCCGACTTCAGCTCTGCATATGCTGTTCTCCAGCTGATGAGTTTTGTTCCTAGGTATCCATATGACGTATTTCTATGCTTAGTCTGTATTCAAACTCCCTTTTTAGGGAAATTACTGCCAATGTCATATTTTAAATTGCAGGCCCGTCTTCATCATCACCCCATCACTTCCTCCCCCTAGTTTTCTCCATAGTGCTTTAACCATATGACTTATTTTGTACAATATTTACATAGGAGACTCGTTTTAGATTTCCTTGAGTTTCTCTTACCCCTCACAAAGACTACACCAGAATAGAAGCCTTTTGAGGAAAGCTTCTTTAATATGCCATTTCTTGTTTTCTCACCAGGACCCATCAGCTTCTTCTAGTAGCTGATGTTACATTTTGAATGGTTGTTATATGTTTCTGCTAAAACCTTTATTAGCATTTAATGGCATGTGTTAAGTGGTTAGTGTTTAAGAAGTGGTTATATTGTAAGGACTCCGTCCTCATGGATGGCGTGATGGCGTGATCATAAGTATGGTTAAGTTACCTCAGAAAAGAAACAAGCATGTCCAACCCTGGTATTTCTGACTGCCTTATTACCTACCACAAAGGAGTGTAAGAAAGAAATCACCAAATGCCTATTACATGGGAATACCTTACACTTGAACTTCCTAGATACCAGAACTGTGAAAAATATTCTTTTCTTTAAAACTTATTCAGTTTCAGGTATCCTTTTGGAACAGAAAAATATAGATTAAGATACCTGGTACTCAGTAGATACTAAATTAATGTATACCAAATAAATGTAGGTAAATTATAGGTATAAAAGCATTACACACTTTTCTTTCCTTCAGACCTTTAAAGGTCTTTCATTTTTCTTTTCTGTATCATATAATCTATTATTATATGAAAATCTTTATCATTAATATCCCATTAAGAATTATAATTGACTTCCGTTGCCATGTCATTATTCTCTTCAGTGTTCAGTGTCCCCTACAAACTTTGAGAATGTGCCTCCTTAAACTGATGTCAGGTAATGGAGGAGCGTGGACGCCTCCTTCCTATGCCTCTGAATTTACAGTCTTACCCAGATCCTCTTTAATCCTCTCTCTGCCTTTCCCCATGCACTTGCTAACATTCATATCTTGTACAGTATAACCACAAGAGAAATGGAGAGATTGTATCATATTTAAACCCAGCTATACTCACATAGTTTTTCCATTGCTGGATAAAACTGGCCAGGCTTACAGCTAGCTATTACCTGCTTGACTGATTTAGTCTTCTCTTTCAGCCACATAAAAATGCCACCTGCTATTCACTTGATTGAAGATGGAGTGGTATGAGCACCTAATAAAGGAGACAGAAAAATAACACAGCATTTGTGATTCCCATGTGCATATTAATTCTCATTCTCTCCTATAACCTTTAAATTTCTCTCTGCACTGTTTAACAACAGACTTTATTTGTCCCAATATTAAGCCCTTTATGTTACTGTATTTCTGCCTTCATGCTAGACTATTTGTTCTGAAAATGTCTATCTATTGGCTCTTCTACAAAAATATTATTGATATCAAAGTTACATGAGAGATTTTCAGTGAGGTATGATATAATCCCCAACAGTATGGAGAAAAGATGGATAATGTCATTGTAGAATATCATCCAAATACCTTGGCCCATTAAATAGCAATTGACGCTTAACTAAATGTGCTTTCTCTTGAAGTACTTCTCTTCACAAAACTGGATGGCTATATGCCAAGGAGATGGAGATACGATGGGTGAGAGTTCAACTTGCATGTATTAAGAGAAGGGAGGCTACCTGGAGTTTGGAAGGAATTTTATGTGATCATATCCCAGCCAAGAGATGTTCATTAGTTGGATTTTTGAATTCTTTTCTTCTTAGATTTAATTTTACACTTTTATTTATATTTTAACTATAATAAAGAAACAAAAAATGGTATTTGTGTTTACAAAAATGTATATTATCTATCCAGAACAGAAAAAAAAATCAATATATCACATTTTTTAATAAAGAAAAAGAATAAAGAAAGAAAGAAAGAAAACACTTTGTTGTTGTGGCTCGTTTTGGTGGCTCACTGCTCTCAGGGTCCCAAGGTCGCCCTATTGATGACCTGTATTGTAACTTATAACTCTCCTTGAACTTCTTTTTCAGGAAAGACTCCACAGTTATGTCTAGACAACAGTGCCAAACTAGCACCTAAAAAGTTTCTATACTTCAGGCTGTGTGTTCCTCTTTCTTTAAGTGAAATAGAATAGCATAGAGGACTCAAGTATATGATTCTACTGGATGTTGGTTCCAGCTCTGACCTACAGTTCTGGCAGAAACTGCAGACAACCTCCTCGGACTTAGGACTTACTTATGGACTTATAGATGTCTTCCCTGCCCTGTGTGATCAACTACAGGGTATATTTTGGGTGACCAAGCCTGTCTTATGCATGCTAGGATTATGGATGTGAAGGCTTGGTACCAAGTAAACGGGACAGTGTGACTGGCCCTTTCTGTCTGTGCAGTGTTTGGCCTTTTTGGTGCCACTTCTCTAAGTAGCAAGAGTCAAGCCCAGGCTCAGCCTTTTCCTCAAAGTTCTGATTTTGTTGTTTGTTGGTTGTTAATCCTTTTGCTGTGGGACTCACAGGGGACTGGAATTTTCTACAAGGGTTCTGGCTGCATCTTCTTCCCCTGTCTCCCATAAATTCTTTTATTCCCTCTCCTCTTATAGTACAACCTGCCCAATGACATAATTTCTAGATTACTGAAAAATATTTGCCTGTTTTACCTCTACCTGTCATACTGCTTTCTAACTTATCTTACTAAGAGTTAGTGAAGATCAAAAGAATGTGTTTTTTAAAAATAAAATGGAGTATTACTTTGCCACAAAGAATGATACATTTGAGTAATTTATATTTAAGTAGATATACCTTGAAGACATACTTATAAGTGAAATAAATAGGCCACATATGTAAATACTACGTCTTTCCTCTAGTATAAAAATATGAAGGTGTAAATGAATGCCAAAAAAAAAAAAAAAAGACAGGGAATGTGAAATAAGAAAGAAAGATGAAAAAGGAAAAGGGAAATACCAGCTAGGGAAAGTAAAAAAGGGAAAGAAAATATTTGATAGTTTTTTTAAAAAAACAGGAAACAAAGCTTATGTATATAGAAGGTGGGGGTTGTAGGGATGGCAGGGGAATGGGGAAATGAGAATCAATCTGTGACATGCACAGGTACAAACTGTCAGTATTGAATCTGATCATATGTGTATAAAATGTACCAATAAAAATAATTTTTAAAAAATCTCCCTCATTCCCTAAAATTTTAAATATTTCCCATTTTATATAGAAATGTTCCAAACCTTTAAGATTTTGCCAAGTTACTGTTAAGCTATTCTTCCAAGCTTTATGTCCTAGTATCAACTCCTCATCTTCATAGTGGGCTGTAATATATTCTTTTTTACACAGATAGTTCTTTATTTACCAAAATCCTAACAATTTTTTATGTTATATCTCAAATTTTCCTTGGGAAATACTTTTTAATCTAATTACTCTACATGTTCTTTTCTCGTTCCATGAATCCCCATTATGAAAATATATATTCACTGTGCTTCTCATACCTTGATTTATATGTTTATCTCCACATTCATATATCAAGTTTTTGAGAACAAAAGTTGTTTCCCACTTCAGTTTTTATCTGTAGCACCTTTCCTAGTACTTATCAGGAAAATACTCAGTGTTTGTTGAATGAAACAATAAGTTAAATCCCAGAAATAATGAGATTATCTACTTGTCAATCATACTGCTAAAGAGTAATATAAGCATGAAAATAAGATTTCTCTTTCTTAAAAAGCTTATTGCAAGTTAAACTCAATATAAGAGGTCTTTGAAAGCAATCTAGATGTGTTAGATTCTCACTTTCTGAGGTCGTACCATCCAAATATTGGTGAGAGTTAAAAATTTTCAGGGATAATCATGAAAAGGAAAAAAATCTATATCTAATCTAGCAGAGAAAAATCCATTCATGTGAAGAACTGGCTTATATATTCTTCAGTTTCACTCCCTAGGACTCTGAGAGACCACTAACAGTTTTCAAGTGCCCTACATCCAAATTCAAGGAAAAATTGAAAAACTCATACAGAATATCTTTTAGAAAACACTTTTCAGATTTAAACAAAGATTTCCAGAGAAAAACACTGTCTTAGTTCTGTTGTTGCAAAGACAAATTGCTCAACACCCACAGTTAAGCACAAAAACTTCTTCAGCTCACAGTTTATAGTGGTTTCAATCCATAATCAACTGGATCCAAGACAGAGGGGCATGTTGAGTAATCTCACAGGAAGAAAATCAGTTCAAAGCAGGAAAGGCAGATGGCACGAGGTAGTAAAGGCAGTAAAGAATAATAACATCTCTTTTATTGTTCTTCAAATTCTATCAGATTACACATCCTTAGGGAAAGTAGCACCCACACCCCAGGGTAGACATCCCCAAACCTCAAATTATGCAGAATCCATTAGTAGAGAAAATCAGTAATCATAAACTCTGAGTCCAGCCACATCTGAAAAGCCCCACTTAGACCCATAAGGTTTTTGGGGGAAATGTAGACACAGCCGTAATAGCCAAGTAAACTTTTACCCAGTTTTCATGGAACTTTTCCCATAATATCTCTTGGTTTTTTGTGTGGTTTCTTTTTTCCATTGAAAAAATGCTGGAAAGCACAAAATTAGTAATATTTATTCATTGAGTGATTGTTTTTTTTTCATTTTAAGTTAAATTCCTCCCATCTACTTTCCCATCACCATTATACAAAAAATAGATATATGAGTATTTAGTTTTCCTTAGATTTATATTTTAAAACATTATGTAAAATACACAACTTACACTGTCCAGATAATTTTACTTCCTTTACTAATTATAACCTATATAGTATATCGTAGATGTGTAGTACTTTATATCAATTTCTATCATTTCTTCAATATACCCTAAGCCTTGAAAACTGTAGTAAGTACTCTAAATATGTTTAATCTCAGAAAATACAGCTTTATTTCTGTGTATCTAAAATGTATCAATAAATTTAAAATAATGATATATTTATTAAAAAAATACTGAAGATAGATGTGAGTATAAGTCTATACACATTACCATAGGATCATTACTATACTTTATTGTGACATTATATATAAATTAATATAGAGTAATGTATATATATAATTTTATATGTAAATCATACATATTTCTGAAAATTTACAAAGAATACACAAAGGACTTGATTTACTATTTCAAAGAGGTACTATGAATTTTAACAATTCTAATTTAAGAACATGGATCAATCCTCTACATTATATTGTTTTCTTTATTATTTAAGTGATGAATCCATATATCCCAAATAAATATAGTCAAGATATACAATTCTCTTTGGCATAGTCATTCTGCTTTACATATTCACTTCAAATTTATTTAACCTTGTAAAGAAAATTAATTTTGAAAAGGCAATGAGCTCAATGTGATACACAAACCTTTAAGAATGTCACTTGGGGCCCAGGGACTTAGCTCAGTGCTTTTGGTGCCTGTCTTGCAAGTACAAGGGCCCAGGTTCAACTCACTCTTACCAGCAATCAGAATCATATACCACAGTGCCAGGCGTGGTGGCTCACACCTGCAATCCCAGCACTTGGGAAGCAGAGGCAGGAGGACTGCTGTGAATTCAAGGCTGAGCTCATGGCCCACCTGAACTACAAAATGAGACCCTGTCTCAAAAAAGAAACAGAACAAAACAAAACAAAACAAAACCACAAAGAATGGCTCTTGGAAAGTTGAAGCCAGAGAGGATCACCATGAGTAGGAGGCCAGTCTAAGCTACAGGCTGAGTTCAAAGACAGCCAGAATTACATTATGAGAGACTGTCAAAAAATGCAATAAAAATGAAAGAAGACTAATTCTCATTAATGACTAATGGAAATAAGCTATAGAAAAAGAATATCATCAAAAATCATTTGTCTTTGCTTTGGAGTTAAACACATAACTTGTCCACAGCCAATTTACTTTCCTAGGGACATATCACTTTGGCTATTAACAAAATAAAGTTATGTCCTAAAATAACTTCTTTTTGAATTGTTCAGGATAGGAAATCTCATGGTCAAATTCACTCTTACTATATATGCTGAAACAATATGTGCTGTTTTGAGCATATAATCACTAACACAGTGTATCTTCCAGGAAAATGAGAGATTCAGAACCTACTCTCCAAAAGACATTGGGCTGTACTTTCTTATTATGTATATTAATAAAATGCCTCTCTCTTTCAAAACCAAATAGCTTACATTAACTTTATGACACACAGGTACTTAATTATTTCTGATCTTGACCTGCTAATTATTATAAAATAACTGTGGGGCATTCAGTTTCTTTGTAAAATGGAATGAGGAGGGGGCACTAGATTAGCTTGTCCTTTCCTGAGTGATATGTAAGGTCTTTCCATAGAGCTCAGTGTCTCGAGA
This sequence comes from Petromus typicus, assembly GCA_004026965.1. NCBI lineage: Eukaryota > Metazoa > Chordata > Mammalia > Rodentia > Petromuridae > Petromus > Petromus typicus. Next base: position 14,440 of record PVIR01021541.1, read on the forward strand.
ATACCCAGAAAAACCAGACTAGAAATCGCTGAGGTCCATCTCTGAAGCCAAGAAAATTAATTCGAGGACATGCTGCTTTAAATGAACATGGGATTTTGTTGTGTGTATGTCTCTGTTATTTAATAATAAGAATTTCTTGCGAAAACCTTCAGGGATTGTTTTTTGTGATAGCAATGAGTGAGTAAATGGTGCTCTTTGTCCATCACATTAGAAATATTCCTGAAAGAGAATCAGTCTTCTGTGCCTCAGGAGAGCCTGGTTTATTATTGTGGGAGATGTCCTCTGGTCTCATACTTCTTCCTACAAGTCACAGCTCCCTTTGGTAGGATCCATATGCATGAATTTCCCTTTAGTTGTCTAGAGATTTTTAATTTTTCCTACTTCTAGTTGATTCAGTTTAACTTTTCTTTAGGTACTGAACCTTTCAGGTTACATTCATCCATGTGAAGTGGCAGGTTTGTCCTCTTCACACCAGCCACTCACTGCCACAACTTGTGGAAATGAGTGTCTGTTTCCACCCTGCAGCTTAATGTCCACTGATTCCGCAAGCAGAGTGTGTTATAAAAATTGAAGATGGAGGCTCAGACAGCAAAGCTTTTCCTGTGGAGTATTAGGCAGGCCACAGACGGATAGGCAGAGGAAGAGGGACAGTGCCAAGAGAGAAGGAATTTGCCTTACTACAGCTAATTACATAAAATAAATATCAAAATTTGCTCTATGAAGGAACATTATATTGAATACTTATATTGAATATTTTAATTATGTAAAATGTTTCTCTTCAATTGTGCATGAACACATATGATTGAGTGTGAGAGAGTGTTTTAAAGTTGACTGGCCTAGATTTTGTTGATTTTAAGTTAGAACAGCGTGTACCTTTGCTGGAACTCGATCTATGGGCAGATGTAGAGTGACATTTTCAGAAGTTACTTATATAAAACTGAATTTTAAGTATTATTTGTTCTATTCAACCTCTTTCTTTTTCCATACAGAAACTTGTTTCCAATGTGAATGTCCTCTTTCATGTGTGCATATGTACACATGTTCTTGTACATTTGTGTTTTTGTGCTTATCTACTTGCAGCAATTTACTACCCATAGTTTGAGATACATGAGCTAATAACAAAGTAGCATATATAAGTACATGTATTTTCTCACTAAATATTAATTATATGTTACTTTCCACTTCTTTCTAGTTTCCAGTGCTTTATTTTGTACCTTTTATCATTAACCAAGGGAGTACATGTATAGATGACTAAAAACAAAGACTTGAACTTCAAAATGACAAAAATTAGTCAAGTCAATTTTCTTTCCCTCCTATAAGAAATTTCACTAAAAATTCCTTAATGTATTTCAAATATAACATTAAACCAATATATTTATTCCATGTTTTTTTTCACAAAAATGTGATAGTAGAAATAGCATTTTATAGTATATTTAGCTAAAATAGAATATACACTCTTAGGAAATAGTGAGCACTGTATTTTAAATATGGTTTCAGTGGCTCTCTAAATTGCATATATTGGCAGTTTAGACTTCACAGTGGCAAGATTAAGAGTTGTAGGCCCTTTAAGAGAAGGGAATGTTATTTGTTCATTTGATGTCATGACCCTGGAAAAGCTAAAGATAGTTCTCAGGCCACCCAAGAGAAGGTTGTTTTTAAGACCTGGTCTGGTCTCTCCCCACTTTGGGTTTCACGCCTCGCCTGTGCATCTCCCACCATCCCGATGCTGTACACCATAAGGTGGAAATCACAGTCCCGTGCTTGCCTGGTCTTGGATATGTAGCATCTAAATTCTGAGCCTAATCAATTGCTTGTCTTTATACATTACACAGCTTCAGATATATTTTCAGAGTAACGGAAAGTAGACCTATGTAAAATGAGAGACAAAGTACTCAGAACATATAATATTTTCTTTGACTTTATCTGATGTACCTGAAATCCTATAATGCTATCCAATGTTTAAATTCCACCTGACAACAGTAGGTGACTCATTTATTCATTTATGTGGATACTCACCTTAAAAGTTGAGGTCTTACAACAACCTAATTAATTTTTAAATCTTAGAGCACAAGTAAACACACACACACACACACACACACACAAGAAAGTATTTCCATGAACAATAATACCAAATGAACCAAAACATACATACACAATAACAGAGTAAAAATATTATTGGGTGTTACTACTGGCCCCTTTATCAATGAAAAGGAATTTGGACTTTGAATTCTCCATTTCTAACCTTTGCCAAAGGTGTTTTTGCAATTTGGCTTTAATTTATTAATCTTTAAGCTGACAATTGTAATATTTGTTTCAGAGTGTTATTGTGAAGTTAAGCAAGCCATTGTATGCAAATCTTCTATCATATTGCTAGGCACAGGGCAGCTTCCCAATAATCAGCTTATATAAATACCATCACTATTTTCTTAGTAGTAGTATTGCTGTTTCTATTATTTGCATAACTTAGTCTTATCCCTACTTATTTCGCATTTATGAATCAGCCTTCTCATTCTATCATTAGCCTTCCCGACTCAGTGGTCAGTATTTTCAGTTCAGCGATTCTTCATTTTTTAAATGGAAACATTATCAAAATTCACCAATTTCTTCCTCATACACCAGAAGAAGTCATCTTAGAATAGTCTCTGTCTATAGAAATGTGCATTCATGTGGTGATAAAGAAATTAATACAAAAACTAATGATCTAGTTCCATTAACAATTTCTCATTTGAGTGATAAAATGACATGAAATGAAGAAAATGCAATTTTGCCTGCCAATACAGTAAAAAATGGCTGCCATTAGAGTTCTGTACAGTTTAGAATCAATGCTACTTTTTATTGGCTCAATTGAACTACAGTGTAGCCAATTAAATCCTCGTTTTGATGACATAATGTAAAACGAAAGACACCAGTAGATTTCATGGCTTATGCAAAACTAGTGTGTATACAACAGCTATAACTTTAATGCCTGTTTGTGGTGCGATGTCATCTTGTTCATTTGAGTAATGGACCTACTCAAGTAAAGTATTTTATGAAAATATTTTATTACATTACAGTAATGTTTAAAAGATTTGAATCTTTACAAAAGAGAATGGCTAGCTTTCTGCCCATACCGAAGAAAAGATATTTGCTACTATATTTTATAGATTTATAGTGGAATATTGTTTATTTGGAAATTTATATGGTAATTTAGAGATTCCATTTGTAACATTGTATTATAGGCAAGTTGCTGAGAGATTCTAAAATTGTTACATTCCTTTTACTATCTAGCAAGATGTATTATTAACCAACTATGCAATATTCTGCTGAATATTGTTATTTGAATTTAATTATGAAAAAGCGTGATTTTCTTTTTAGAGAAATTATCATCCTCCACATTTTATAAACACATAGGCTACAGCTTCTGATTTAAGATCATTTTCACAAACATTCCAGCTTTTTCTGGTGATTATCCTGTTTTTAAATCAAAGCAGTTTTATATTTGAAAGAATAGCACTGTGGGAAGCCCCAACCATAGTTAACTTGATGTAATTCAAATTAATGATGTGTTTTAAATTTCTATACAACCAGAAATCTGATATAACATTAAAAGGGGCATACTCCACTAAATTATAGATCCATTTATTATCCTGAACTTACTGAGAATCGTTGATTGTCAAGATCCTATTTAATTACAGACACAGAAAATTGCTCCGATCCAGGGAAGAAACTGAGAAACTGGTGAAGTAAGAATAAAAATACTTTCAAAAAATATTTTGCCGATTGCCTGTTTAATAGTTGCTGTTGCTGTACTTCCGCTTCTCTCCCAGCGAGAGAGAGACACGAGTGGCCAGGCCCAGCCGCAGCCGCAGCACAGCCGCCGCGGCGGCACGGAGCAGCCAGACACAAAGTGAGAGTGTCTGCAGGTGGGGTGGGGGATTCGCTATGTCGGATGAGGATTCGAGGGCTAGCACCAGCTCCTCCTCGTCTTCGTCCTCCAACCAACAGACCGAGAAAGAAACAAATACCCCCAAGAAGAAAGAGAGTAAAGTCAGCATGAGCAAAAACTCCCAGCTCCTCTCGACCAGCGCCAAGAGGATTCAGAAGGAACTGGCAGACATCACTTTAGATCCTCCGCCTAACTGCAGTGCTTGTCCCAAAGGTGACAACATCTATGAGTGGAGATCTACTATTCTAGGGCCTCCAGGATCTCTATATGAAGATGGTGTATTCTTCCTGGATATCACTTTTACTCCAGAATATCCCTTCAAACCTCCAAAGGTTACATTTCGGACGAGAATTTATCACTGTAATATTAACAGTCAAGGAGTTATCTGCTTGGATATATTGAAAGACAACTGGAGTCCAGAACTAACTATATCTAAAGTCCTCCTTTCTATCTGCTCACTTCTCACAGACTGTAATCCTGCCAACCCTTTGGTGGGAAGTATTGCCACTCAGTATATGACCAACAGAGCAGAACATGACAGAACGGCCAGACAGTGGACCAAGAGATACGCCACATAAATTGGGTTTTCACGTTATGTGTCTGTCACAGAAAGCTGCTTATGATTTTGAAGGGGCGAGAGAGGGTGGGAGTTGGTAAAGAGTAGGGTATTTCTATAACAGATATTCAGTTATTTCCTAAGATTTTGTTGTAACTTAAGGTATCTTGCTACAGACAAAATTGATAATAGTAACTTTTAAAACTCATTGGTTCTACAATATTGGCTGAAATGTAGTACAGAAAAGAATGTACATTTACACATTTGGATTCAATTGCTAGTAGTTTGTAATTTTTAAACAGCTTAATTTTGTACAGGTTTTATCCGGCCATTTATGTAAAGTCATTGTAGGATGCGTACTTTTTTGTTTAAAAAATCTGAATTTTTCCTTAAGAACATTGATATTTAACAGAGTTTTTAGAGACTGTCATCTCATATATATATAAATATAAAATAGATGTGGCTATAAGACACCCTGTAGGAAATTAGTAGTTAATGTATCTTATTTTATATGGAATTTAAATCAGGATTTGTGAGGACCTGTAGTGAAATACCTTAAGCTGTAAACTGTAAGGCGTGGAATAGGAGTCACTCAGTGAACTGGTTATATGTTGTAGACTTCTTACATCTGCATTTGTTACTGTGCTAATAAACCATATTAAAAACAAAAAAAATATTTTGCCTCATAAAGAGATGTGTGACTTTATATACCTCTTATTACTTGCCTCAAGCCATAAAGAGGAGTAAAAACAGGTGGTACTTTTAGTATTATTGATTGACTTTCCTTTCATTACTTTAAATAAATACATAAAGGACCATCTAAGTATAAAGAGATAGAATAATCCTGAAAAAAATAGAAGTGAACAAGACCCCAACCCATGTAAAAGTGAAGAAGTCCTTGATTGTTTTCTTACAATACTCTGGGTCAGAAAATCTAAACTTTCATTTCTATCCCAATGAAAAAAAGTTTTTCAAAGTGGAAAGGTTAGATAAGCAGCCTTTGACCAGGAGGAATTAAATATAAGATGAGTGAAAATACTTTAGGGAGGCTTCTAGACTTAATAACTGCATTCGAACCTCCTGGCCCATTCTATATTCTTGTCAGTGCCACTAAGAGTCACCAGAGCAAGAGTTACAGCACGTGTGACTGCTCATTAAAAAATAACCTTCAGCTAGAAAGACACCTCACTCAGCAAAATTAATCAGATTGCCCTTGAGAATGATCATATATTTCTGTCTTTTGGTACATTAACTAGGATTCCTGGCAGAGATATAAGGGTCAGAGAGAACTTGGTAAGTACGAGAAGAAAGATTTAAGCAACCTGAACCTGGTATTGGTAGAAATTCCTTTGATACAACAAATAAATTGTCATTTTATTTTGTGTTAAAAGTTGGCCACTTTACAGTTTAGCAGAATAAATAAATCTGTCACTTTGTTTCCAATTCAGAGGCCAATATGGATTGCTTTTGAAACTTTCTGGGTAGTAAGATAGGATAATGGTGAAATGTGAAATGTCTGCAACCAGACAACATGTATTCAAAATCTACCTACTCTTTCTGTTACTTGGGGGACTCAAGGTTACCTGGCTAGCTTCTTCAAGTGGTAAATTGATTCAGCTATGATAATTTTCAAAATCCATGAATATCTAAGAGTTTTGCTTTTTAAGTTGTCAAATTAAATTTCTACATTTTCCTTCAGTGTCTCAGAAGACATAAGATTTCTGAATCAGTGGAAAGGATTTTTTTTTTGACAAAACATAATTTTTTTATAACTATTATAAAATGATAAGAGTTGCAAATCCACTTAAGGACTTTACATGTTAAAATGGTTTTGACCATTGAGTATGATTTTTGCCTCAATGGAAAAATTGTCTTTATTTCTGAACAATAAATAAATCTGGCATTTCCTACAGGAGAGAGATTACTCCCACCTCCCAAGAATATTTTCTATACAAACATGCATGAAAATAAAATCTGAAACAAAATCATCAAAAGACATGCAGAAATGATAGAGAATGAAAAAAAATCTTCCAACAATAATAATTCAGTCATAATTATTTCCATAGGCTTATATTGGATATACCTGACAAATATACTAATTAATATCAACAGTAGTTTGGAGGGAAATCACTGATCTTCTATCACTGATCACTATGATTCAGTTTTATTACTTGGAAAGTGAGAATAACCCCATACTTATCTAAAATAGTTAAATCTATCAAATGTGTTAATATGTGCAAATTCTTCAAATAAGGCCTAGAACTGTAAATTTTCTGTTGGTTTTATTACTAAAG
>PVIR01021542.1:0-29270 GCA_004026965.1 Petromus typicus
TGCAATGCAATCCTGATTGAAATCCCAACAGCATATTCACAGATCTAGAGAAAAAGTCCAAACTTTCATCTGGAACCACAAAAGACCTAGAATAGCAAAAGCAATTCTAAGCAACAGGGACATGGTGGAAGGTATTACAACCCCAAACCTGAAACTATAGTATAATGCCACCATGATAAAAACTGCATGGTACTGGCAAAGTAACAGACTTGGGGATCAATGGTATAGATTGGAAGATCCAGAAACTACTCGAGATACATTGAGCCACCTCATCTTTGACAAAGGAGCCAAAAATCCTCAATGGAGGAAAGATAGCCTCTTTAAGAAATGGTCTGGAAAAACTGTGCTTTAACTTGCCAAAGACTAAAGCTAGACCTAGCTCTTTCACCTTGTACCAAGCTAATATCAAAGTGGATAAGAGATGTATATTTTAAAACAGACACTCTAAACCTACTGCAAAACAGGTTAGGTAAAATTCTTGAAGACATTGGCTTAGAGAAAAACTTCTTGAACAAAACCTCTATAGCACAGGAACTGGCTGAAGAAATCAGAAAATGGAACCTAATTCTTTTAAAAAGCTTCTGCATAGCAAAGGAAACCACCAACAGAGCAAAAAGACAACCAACAATGTGCGAAAAAATCTTTACCAGCTGTTCCTCAGACAAAGGGTTACTATTTAGAATCCCTAAAGAACTTAAAAAAAAAATCAATCCACCCAAATTTAAAGACCCAGTTCAAAAATGAGCATCTGAAATGAACAGATACTTTTCAGAGAAAGAGGTAAGAGTAGCTAAGATGTATATTAAGAAATGCTCAACATGGTTAGTCATTCGAGAGATGCAGATGAAAACAGCACTGAGATTTCATCTCACTCCACATAGAATGGCTGCCATTTCAGAATTAGCCTGCAACAAATGTTGGGGAGGCTGGGGAGAAAAAGGAACCCTTCTCCAGTGTTGGTGGGACTGTAGACTCTACAACCCTGTGGAGATCAGTTTGCAGATTACTCAGAAAGCTAGGATTGGAGATCACATTTGACCCAGCCATCACTCTGCTTGGTATATAAACAAAAGAATTAAAAGACTCATATCAGAGTGACATATGTGCATCCATGTTTATAGTATCTCAATTTGTGATTGTTAAATCTTAGAAACAACCCAACTATCCATCAGCTGGAGACTGGATAAAAAAGCTGTGGTTCTTCTACAGAATGGAGTATTACTCTGCCATAAAAATGATAAATTTGAATCATTTATACTTAAATTGACATACTTTGAAGATATTCTCATAAATCAAATAAATAGGTCACAAATATGTAAATATTGAATCTTTTCTCTTGTATGAGAAAATGAAGATGTAAATGAGTTCTAGAATTGTATGATATATATTGTGAAATAAAAAAATACTCAAAGTGAAATAGGGTGAAGGGAAAAAAAGCACTGAGATTGTAACAAAAAAGAAAGTAAACAAAGTTTATGTATATAGGGGGTGGGGGGTGGTAGGGTGGGTAGGGATATAGGAAAAATGAGAATTAAGTTGTATCATATACTGGTACAAATTCTCAATGTGGAGTACAATCATAATATGTATATATAATGTACCAATAAAGATTTCAATAAAAGATAAAACTGCTCTAGGCTTGTCTTGAATATTTTATGCTCAGTCTGATCATCAACATTTTCACTATGAGTCTTTGGTTTTTTTTCTCTCATAAGTGGCATGAGAAACCACCACAGGATTATGCCTCCAATGGCCAAATAAGCAATTGATTTTTTATACTAACCACTATCCAGCTTATATTACTGTGCTTCCAGTTAAATCTAAAGATAATGTCCGAGTTTCGCCTCTGGTGCTAATCCATCACCATGGGGATCATTCTGGCTTCGTTCCTTTTTTACTGTGCATTCCACACCAATAGTGAGACATCTGGTTCTCAGCACCCTGCAGCAATGTATTTAATTGTGAATTTTTTGTATACAGGTAAAGAAAATCAGAACTGATAGCACACAATACTGTAGGAAACATCCCTATTTTATTTTATATATTTGGCGGTACTAGGAATGGAACACAGGCCCCTGTGTACCCAGGGTAGGCACAGTACCACATGATCTAAATCCTCAGCTCAGCAACTGTTGACTATACTGAAATGTAAGTGCACAATGTCTTTTCCTCTAGCCATACCAACTTCACTCATTGTCAGACTTATTTAGGTCATAATCTTCTGTCTCAGGTCCTGCATTGAGATTTGTCACACAGTTATACTCCAGTTAAATTCGTTACCTATATGGAATTCCTTGGGATTCCTATGACTTCTAGAGTTTTAGTATAATTTTTACCTATTAAGATCTACTCTTTTGGTGTAAAATATCATGTAAACTTTGTGGATTTCTCAAATATACAAAATTTTATAGAAACAATATCATAGAGAATAATAATATCAATCTGAATATCTCATGTTCATTGACTTTGTACATTCAACTAGTCCCAAATTATAGGTGATTTTTATATTTATAATGTCTGTGTATATTTGTGAAATCATGAGTGACATAAAACTTTGCAGAATATTCTGCATTTCTGGTCTCCATTTAAAATGTCAATATGGTCTGTCCATCAGTATAATGGCTATGGAGATTTTCTAAACCATCTAACCCTGTAGAGATTCACTGATCTATTGGAAATCCAGTATTCACATAGTAAAAGATATGTTTTTAAAGAAAGTACAGGCAAATTTTAATTTGCCTATTTTACATAGTAATTTTATATTCTTGCTTGTACTCTTTCTTTGGTGAACTCTTGATAACATGAGGAATCGGGTGTTTTAAAAAATACTGGGTTAGTATTTAATTGTGCAGTACATGGGAAGGAAAATATTATGAAGCATTAAAATATGTTTCCAAATATTTAAAATATTACATGATAGACATTTTGACATTATGAGATAATTATATCAAAATAAGTTCCAGTAAGGGAAAAGGTTGGGACTCAGTCAAAGAAAACTACACTTTTAACTAAATATTCTAAGAACTTATATGGAAGGAAATCAGTACATTTGAAGCTTTGTGTAGTTTTTAAGTAACTTTTTTTCTCCTTCACAGTTACAGCATCATCCTAATGAGAACTGACAATGATTACTGAAGGCAAATGGATTCGAGTAAATTTGAATTATACATTCAACATTAAAGAGATTATGTTGTCATGTAAGGATAATGAACTTAACATTATAATTCTTAGCATTAGTGAGTAAAATATTTATTTTTAATAGACTTTACTGGTATAATTTAAGTATACAGTATGCTCACATTCTTCACTGAGAATTGATACCTTTGTACGATATGTCTTAATCCTTATTTTTCCCATTATTATGCCCTACCTTCAGTCCCTCTCCCCCCATTGTTCTCAATAATATTCTGTCTTTTTTGTCTCCTGCTTGCTTATTATGAAACAAATTGTTCAGGCACTTGAATTCTGAAGGGCAAAATCTATATTATTTTGTTTATTGAATGATCCACTCTCATTATACTCATAATTATGAAGTAATTTCATCAAAGCTAGTGATTTCAGTTATTACATGTGTAAACTACACTGTCTCATGTATGCCCAAATCAAAGGTGCCCTCGGCCTTCTCTAGGTTCATAGACTCAATGCAAATATGAACTTAAAAGTGCACAAATTTCTCATTGTATATGGAAACCAAACACACCCAAAGACCTCAGGAACTGAGAAGATACCTGCTCTAGAACTCATTTTTATCCATTTTTCTGTTGTTATACTGAAGATGTATATCTGTTTTTCTGACAGACAAAAATGCATTTTGTATCAGTGTCTGTCTCTACTCTTCCTGCTTTACTTCACACTTTTCCTTTCTATACACATAATAGTGATGTAGACACTGACATGTTTCTTCCTACTTTAAACTTCATTTATTATAATAAGAATTTCATCTTTCCCTCTGGTCATTGTTTTCATCCTTAATATACTTCAGTATACTCCATAGGTGAGTGATAATCCAATTTCTATAACTTGTTGTACTTCTCTTTTTGTGTGTGTGAGATATTTATTGGTACATTACATATACACATCATGATTGTACTCAATAATGAGAATTTTACCAGTATATGATATAACTTAGTTCTCATTTTTCCCATACCCCTGTCCACCCTACCACTCCCGCCCTCTATATACATAAGCTTTCTTTCCTTTCTTTTTTGTTATAATCTCAGTATTTTCCCCTTGTTATTTACCCCTTCACTCCATATCCCTCTGTTATATATTTCACAATATATAACATACATTCTAGAACTCATTTACGTCTTCATTTTCTCATACCAGAGAAACGATATGATATTTACACATCTGAGACCTATTTATTTCACTTATGAGGATGTCCTCAATGTACATCCATTTAAATATAAATGATTCAATCCTATCATTTTTATGGCAGAATAATACTCAATTCTGTAGGAGAACCTTGACTTTTTTTAGTCTCTAGTTGATGGACATTTTGATTGTTTCCAAGATTTAGCTATAACAAACTGAGCTGCTATAAACATGGGTACACATATGTCGCTGTGATATGAATCTTCAAATTCTTTTGTGTATATACCTAGAAGAGGAGTAGCAGGGTCAAATGGCACCCTAATTGTAGTTTTTTGAGGAATCTCCACACTGATCTCCACAGGAATTATACTTTTATAAATCTAGACTTTATTTCCACCACTCAATCTATGAAGAAATGATACATGTCATTTAATACACAATATGGTATTATCATGACTCTCAACATTTGAAATGCATGGTGGGTTCCTATTCACTTTCCTGGATTACTTTCCTGAGAGTGGTAAATTATTCTGTAGTCATTTTATTATTTATCCATTGCTATAATAATGTTGTATAACTAACATCCAGAAATGTTGGTGGCAGCAACAATAAATGAAAGCATTTAGATGACTGTGCTGAAGTAAGATGCATTTGCTCTTATATTTCGATGTCAGTAGTAGGCTGACATCAGTTATGAGGGACGGTACCATCCACCTCAGCAGTGTCTTCCTCATTATCCAATAGGTCACCAAGGCACACTCGTGACCATGTAAAGATACAAATGTACTAAGGAAGACACTCTCAACTTTTCTTTTTCAAACTGTTCTTTTTCTTCTATGTGGTTACCTTGAACCATTTTACTATATTAAAGCTTGAGACATTGTCCTCTAAATTTGAGCAATTCCAAAATGTGAATTTATTATATACTAACATTTTATTAGCTAGATGTTTGTTTTGAGCCATTGAACATTTTCAAAAGTATGGGTTTTATCTCAAGCATGGCCCATAGTACCTTGTGTGATCTTTCTACCCTGAATCTTGTGGTGTTTGTAAAGACAGAAGTGCTAAAATTTATTTATTTCCAGGCCTGGATCTTAAAAATTTTTATTTTAAACTTTGAATTTTTCTAGTCTCATAAAATTATTTCTAGACCCATTGAATTTTTATTCTTTTTTTTCCAGTTTTTTCTAACTCTATGGTCAACATTTAACTCTTGAAATGTGAGTATCCTTATTATAAAAAAGGAAGGCAGGATTTGGAGTTGCTCGTAGGAGTGGAAAGGAGAGACAATAACGCCGAGCATGAGACTGAATGCCAAAGAGATTACTGAGTGAGTTCAGGTGGAGAACTTCTCCAGAGTGTTCATGGGTTTTTTTGAAAGCTAGGCTGGAGGTGGATTGAAATGATTATTTAACAAAAAGTTTTATAATCATTCATCTGTAAATGAATGATTACCTGGTAATTTTATCACCAACAAGGTAGAATAGAACTAGCTATCTTGTTTTAAAAGCTTATTATGTGCCAAATATTCTATACTCATTATTTCATTTATTGTTCATTGTAGCTAAAAATTAATAATTAAATTTCTACTTTTGTACAGTGGTGTGGTAGAGATTGAACTGAAACACAGAAAATCAATCTTTGAGGCCCAGTACTAGGGTATTGTGCTAGGAGTAACCTTTTTGTTCTCCTCTCTAACAAATTATTTTTAAATCATTCATTATAAACTATGGGGTTGATGATTATGTCTTTTTCTTCATCCAAATGTCTTCTTCTAAATTCAGTATGAATGAAATAAGAGGTTAATAGAAAGCAGCCTACCTGAGCCTATTCATATTGAAGATAAAGAGTCAGTAAGCCTCTCCCAGAGGAGTTTTTATTTTTTCTTTATTTATTCAATTTTTTTCTTGTTTAATGAGACAAGGTCTTGCTATGTAGTGCAGGCTGGCATCAAACTCTCAATGATCCTGCTATGTCAGTGTCCCAAGTGCTGAATGTAAGGACATGCCTAATTACATATAGCAGTATTTTCACTTCTAAAAGGATGCTTATTTAAACAAGTTAATCCCTCACTGGTGAACTAACCAGTTACATAAATCCAGCAAGTGAAATAATTTAGGAATGTGAAATATTTTTTGAGTGGAAGTTATTACCCATTAGAATAACTGACCTTCAGCTTTCCTAAATTAATCTGATTTGTATTTAGCAACTTTAATTCTTCATATTCCAACTGAATTTTGTATATGCTTTGGCTGTTTGACTTTTTACTGCTGTTCCCAAATGTATATCCTGAGAAGGAAAAAAAATGGAGTGAAAGCTTTATAAATAAGGAGAGGAGGGTGGTTGAAAGCAGAGGAGGGGACTGAGAGAAAAAGAAGCATCAGGATATATCCAGCACAGGTACAAATTCCCTATGATGAATGTTGTGGTTACGTTTATTTAAATGATAGCAATAAAATTAATTTTTTGAAAGAATAAATTTCCTGGAAAATGAGTCAAAAATCTGACAGGCACACAGAAGAATAATGACAAGGTGTGTGTAGGGGATATAAATCCCTGTTGGAGGTGACCACATGGTCTACAGTCAGGAAGACTATCAACAAGTCTTAGATAAATAGAAAACATGAGTTTGTCAATGTGTCAGACTTTCTCAGTGTCATTGTAACTGTGCACCAGTTATTCTAACAACCAGGACATACACCCCATTAGCACAGTAGGCAGTGAGTGTACCAGTCATATGACATACTACTTATATTCTGAAAATCGTTGTCTTTATATATTATGTTTGAAATATTTTTCAAAAAGTTATAATATACAAAGCCATTCACTTAAATGTACAAGTACAAATTACTCAGATACGTTAAATAAAATCAACCAATGGTTTGCAAGACAAACTAGTAGGGTAACACCAAAATATTTGAGATTTCAACCTAATTTCAGGTAAGAGCTTCTCCAGGTTCATTACTTCAGCATATTTAAATGTAGTCATTGCTATCTACTTTACTCACTTGTACAGCACAGAATGAAAACACAACTATAACAGTGTTGACATAGATTTCAGGAAAAAATCTATGTGAAAAAGTAGCTGAGAATAATTTCATCAAAGATAGTATTTCCTGTTTGTTTCTATTTTCCTCTTTCTTCATGAGTTGTGGACAAAAATTCCAAATTAATGGAAAGTCTTAGCAGAACTGTTTATTTAAATACAGCAAATATGAAAAATAACATAGGTGGTATAATAGTGATCAGATAAATACGTGTGGTCTAATTATGGTGACTAATAAACTTTCTTTTCATCTATTCTGTGTCTGTGCAGAGCAGCCTAACTGAGAATGTCCTTCAGAGTATGAAATTGCCCTGTGCTGTTGTTGAACCAGTCAAGAATATTTTATGGATGTGGTCACCTATCGTGACGATTCACTTACTCTGATACACGCTGCTCAGTTGAGGAAAAATCATCACGATTATTTCATGAGACTGTATTTGACCAAGAGGATTTAAACTATACACAGTAACAATCCTTTATTTTAGGCAGAAATTTAAATTTGAAAGTTTAAGTGAAACTGAGTATAGCCAAGTTTAATTGTAAATACTCAGAGCTTTTCTTTTCACAGGAAAATTATGACAGAGTTGAGCTCTTATGGGAAGGCTACTTGCCCTGATATCATCTCCCTTGCATATAAGGAAACTACCAGTCACCCTTCTAAATTGTTCTTTTGTTTCTAAACTCCCACCACTTGCATCATTGATTTAAGTGTCCCCTGTAAGACATAATTACAAAAACATTTTTAAAATTAAAATGCTTATATTCTTTTACCCGTCCATTACTACTGAGGTGTTAAAATAATTTATTCCATTATATTAACAATTGCTTGATGCATCAAAAGATAATTTGCCATGTAATTTTGTTAAACCTGAAACTGTAGCATATTTTCTTGATAATATTGTTAATATATCAAGAGTAAATAAAATGTTTAGTGGTAGGCACATTAATTATCGCCTTCATCTTTCAGCGTTTAAAACTCAGAAATAATTAAATGTGCTTTAATAAGATATGGTTCTGAGAAAGCGAGATCATTTATGAATTTCTAGAGGTGCGTGGAGCTGCGTTTCCCTTGAGAGACAGAATTTATGCCTAACACCCTGCTGGTTGTTCAGGAGGTAAAGAACCGATAGCTGCATGTACAGAGGTTTAATTTAAAGTGTGTTTCTCACTAGGCTGCTCACAACACTTAATTAAACTCTGCTGTTTTGGCAATGACAAATGCTGTGGTGCAAAAGGAACCCAAGTTGCAGTGACTGAGAAGCTTTTGTAATTTCTTTCATGGGTCCTGGCAGCCAGATTCAGGTTAGAAAAGAAAGCAAGAATAAAAGAAGACATATTTAAGGTTTTTGGACAAAGTTGCCAGTTTTAAGCATCTATTTTAGGTCTCCAAAAGTGCTGGATTATTTAAAGGATTTAATCATGTGGTTTTTCAGGGAAATATGGCTTGTGACTACGGAACACAATTTAAAGTCCATTTCAAAGTCATTGTGATTTTTTAAATAATTTTCTTTCACATGTGCAAATATTAAACTTTAAGTGATAATTGACTCAAATTTAAATAGATATGTACACTTTTGTGCACTTTTATTTTCTGTTAATACTTTTGATGCTATATTTCATATATAACTTATAGATTTAAGCTGATTTTGAGGATATTTCCAAATTTAAGTAAAGTTTATTATTCAGATCAAAGTAAAAAGGTCAAAATTTTATACTTACATGAAGCTAATTATGAAGGGAAGCACAGATAACACCGTTGTAAAATCCTTTCTGTTGAATTACTTGATTTGAAAAGTATCCTCAGAATGTCTGAAATAAAACTATCATCACTAATGCACAGACAGTGCATTAGTGACTAAAGCACTAATGCAGGACAGTGCTTCCAATACAGCCTGGACTTCTGATTCCATTGCTACAAGTCTCTTATTCCAAAGTGATGTCAATGTAACATAAATTAAATATTAAAAAAAGAGAACAAAACACCTAGCATTTATTGGTTGTTTATGTGTCAAAACCGGTTAGCTGAGTCTTTTTATAAACAGAGATTCACATAGCTCCTGTGATGGTGTACGAACTTGGTACTGATCACTATTACTAATGCACAAGTTAGGAATATGAGATATAGAGAAAACAAGTAATTAACCCAAGATCGCACAACCAGTCTTTCAGGTAACGAAGATTCAAATCCATACCACATGTTACAGAACTCAGGTCTGTATCTCATATACCATACAACAACAAAAAATATCAAATCAAATAAAATATAAAATGTCACCTCCATAGTAGTTATTTTGTTCACTTATCATTAAAAGCTTCTACACTCCTTCAAGAGTCACATAACTGTACTAAATTTAGAAACTGCTCAACTCCTAACTGGGGACAGAATGGGAGGCCCAGAGAAGTTACACAAGTGGACAGCATTGCAGCACTAGTGAACTGAAGTGCTAATGACAGATGCTTCCCACTGTCTGTCTCTTCACTTTCTAATGCACAACATTTCTTTGTTTTTGACTACAGGCATATCTGTCTCAGAAACAAATATACAACTAGGCTACTCTAAGTAATGAAAGGTGGAAGTTATATAGTCTACACTCTATTTGTATTAGTTAAAATATGTACATATTGTAAAACTGATGTCCCAGATATTTTCCCTTATATTTCCCTTATTTTATGGTATAGATTAAAAAAAAAAAAACTGCAGCAAGATGGTCTTAGAAGTGGTCCCAAATATTTGTATAAACTCATTGTTTCTTTTCCCCACCTGGGTCACAATTCCAAAAAGGCTGATCTTAGGTTTAAAAACTACAGCAAAAATTTTAAAGCATTAAGAATATAATTGTTATTGTCTCATAGATGGAAAATTGTGACTTTGAAGGACAACTTTTTTAATGTTACACAATTTCAATAAAACATAATTCTCTAACTTATTCAACATTTAGAATCTTCCATATTGTTAGGCAGTGGCTAGGCCTGCGCTGGATAGTTTGATAGAATTTGCAATAGCAAAACAACATGAAATATTATGGAAAATCAAAATTGTGATTAATCTACCATATTTTTGCTTTAGACTGTGGGCAAGAAAATTCTGGAATATGTTGTTATTAAAACAGTATAAAAAAGATTTTTATATTTAAATCACTTCAAGTGTTAGGCTTTACATGTACAAAGAAGAGTTTTTGAGCTACAAAGTAACAAATAACTTTATGCTTTTGGCTTTACCAATTCAGTAACAAATTACACAAGGAATGAAGGATAATTCTTTTTGGTATCTATTTAGCCTGGCAGATTCCAACACACACTACACTAGATGTGCCACTTTTGAAATACCAGGCTGGGGTTCGTGAAGCACTAGTTTTGAAATAAACTACAATAGTAAGCTTTCAACTGAAGCAGTTTTACTCCCATTCATTGACAACAGATATTTCTTCCATTGTTGTTTTTGTTTAGAATTAAAGGGAATATCAAGATTTCCCAGTGACATTTATTTTCTGTATCAAAAAGACTACATTTATTATTACAGTAAGTATCTTTCATTCTGTTTTAAATGATCCTCTTACAAGTGTATTATTTGATTATTCTGTTAGAAATGATACTGTCTATATTCTTTATCACAGAATCTAGTGTTTTTGGCGGTAGTTGTCCAATTTTGAAAGATGTCTAAATGTTTCAGGTTTACACCATTAAAATTTCTTGTATGCCACCTTTTAATTATAAAGATAAGTCTGTAAGCATTCTCATTCCCCACAAAGTCCTCAGCACAGACCCAGTGGTTAGAAATTAAATTTCTCAGAATACGTTTTTACTAAAAGAAGTTAGTAACTGAATGAATGGGTAAAAAAGGCCACTTTTCCTATGGATTTCCTATATTTTCTTAGTGTGTCCTCTTCACATTTTATTTGATGCCACTCTGGAAGAGTATTCTTTTGGATCTTTATTTAGATTTGTTCTGCTTAACTCAAGTTTCACTCTTCTCCCCAGAGGAGAGGGAATCATTTGAAGGCTTTCATAGTCTAAAATCTGAGGTAGCAAAGTGCAAGTTTTTGGAAGTTTGATATGTATCACTACAAGAAACACATAGTCCAAATGAGCTTGGATAAAATTTCTTTTTGCCAGGCTCACTTTGCTTTCTGGCCATATGATATCATGCACATAATGCTAATCTTTCCATGTTCTGTCTGTGGAATGCAGGTTTACAATAAAACTTACCCAAATTGTGATGAGGAATTAGTTGAGGCAATGCATTTGGGAAAATGATAAACTACATAAGTA
Source organism: Petromus typicus (assembly GCA_004026965.1). Lineage (NCBI taxonomy): Eukaryota > Metazoa > Chordata > Mammalia > Rodentia > Petromuridae > Petromus > Petromus typicus. The sequence continues at coordinate 11,633 of PVIR01021542.1, forward strand.
TATAAGTTCAAGTAATAATAATAATGATGATCAGCATAATAATTTGATACTCAATAATATTTGTACTCCTAAATATTCTCACTCTTATCACTGTTATAGTGCATCCTATCTTCCTAGTAGTCATTTAGTAGTCATTTAGATTTGTTCAGTTATATTGTCATTTCTTCTCTGCAGTGTATTTGATCAAATACAAGACAACACTACCTTAGAGGTATGTTGATAGTTTATTCTTTCTAGCATCAGTTAAATAGATCATTTCCTTATCTTTAGTTTTTCCATATCTTCATTCTCAGTTCTTCATAAAAGCTGAACAATCAAAGCAGCTCCCTCTTCTATATTCACCCCATGTCCTTTGCAAGATTTCAAATAAAGTTAGCTGGAAAAGGGCTTAGTGAATTTCACCTCTGCACACACTCTATTCTTTTTGTTCATGTCCCTTCACCTAACATGTAGTGGTTACAGAATGTACTTGAGTGGTTAAGGTTGAACTTCAGGTCCCCAACATTTAGAGAAGCAATTCAAAGGATAGTGAGCAATTCAGCCAGGGCCTATTTACCCTCGTCATTTATTTTAAAACCCTAACACTAAAATGAGACCATTTTAAATGGTAGATAAAAGGCAGTGAAATTGATGAATGCCTTTTGGCAAGTACAGTTGAGTTTCTACGGGGTTTTATACATTATTGACACTGTCAGTGATTTCGGTGATTGTGGCTACAGCTGGGATGTTATTACTGCCATGTTGCTGTACTTCTGTTGGGAGGCTATTCCATGGTCACAGCTGGAAGTGTGAGCGGCATTTGATGTTCATGACCTGCAGTAATTGTACCATTTTATAAGAGGAGTTCACGAAATCCATAGTCAAGAATTAAGCTGTGCCCAACCAAGTGACTTATGATAGTAGGCAAGAGAATGAACAGGAATGGCCGCAGTCAGAATTCAATAGTTGCCACGAGAGACTGAGCAGGTCGTTGGGAGGGTAATGTGACTGTACAATGGCACCAATCTCCACGAAGGTCTGGGGTTGCTGTGTTGGCACTGTTACACTTCCACCAAGGCTATCTTTAGGGTGAGAATTTTGTATGCCTTCAAGACCAGGTGAATTTTATTTCCCAAATGCATTACATAATGAATAACCTTTTACTTTCACTAAATTTGTTTCTCAGATTATAACAGTAGTACATGCTCATTATGGATAATTTGAACAATACAACAAAGGACAAAGAATAAATTTCAAATTACATTTCATGTTACTGCTCAGAGGTAACAGATTTTAATATTTCTTTTGATATCTTCCCATATACACACATGTATATAATTTATACAATATTAAGTTAGTACTATATATGCAATTTTCATTTCTAATTTTGTCTTTCCACATGCATGATTGGAACTTAAGAAACAAACTGATTTATCTGAAAATTAGGAAAGAAGAAAACATTGTTAAACCTCTAGGACAAAGAATAAGTAAATTTATTATAAAAGTATGAATTGAACTTTTAACAAGATATCATAAAATATGTATATTTTGTGTGCATGAGGCTCTGCCTTAAATCAAATATGCTCACCTACATAATACAGACAATGAAACATTCAGAAACACCTATAATAGCCTTTGACATGAAATCTTGTCTCTATTGATAACTTCGAGTTTTCTAACTCCCAGTTAGACAAATCAGCATTTTAAACATAGTCACTTTGTACACAGTCATCCTATACTGAAGATGAACTATTTGGGTTTGGTAAATTATCAGTCTACTTGACAGGAGCTGGTGTGTCTGTGTCTCCTAGGATTTTGTCTTGAAATCAGAAAGCAGAGAGCTGAAGAAAAGATTGGTAGTTTGCTATAAGGGAAATAAAAATATTACCTGTGAAAAAACTTGCAATTTATACCTGCACAGGGATAGATTTCTAGAGTCAGAGTACTGAAGTACCTGCACATTAGATTTCAGTTATACTTGTACATGCTAGTAGCAAACTAACTGAATATGGTCCAGCATAAGTAATATATTCCACCAAAATCTACTATGTAGACATATTGTTTTCCTTGTTCTGTAATAGGGGTTATCTTTTGGTAATTTAAGTATCAAGTAGAATGTCCCCTCTCTCTCCATCCAATTATTTATATTATCACAACTTCCTAATTATGTCCAAATAGTACACATTCTTATCTACTACTGGGGCTTTTGCAAACGTAATGTTGAGATTGTAACAAAAAAGTAAGGAAACAAATTTTATGTATATGGGGGGTTGGTAGGGTGGGTAGGGCTATGGGAAAAAATGAGAATTAAGTTGTGTCTTATACTGGTACAAATCCCCATTATGGAGTGCAATCATGATGTGTATATTTAATGTAACAATAAAGATTATAAAAAAAAATCGTATGGCACTTCTGAGGCAGTCTGTTACTGTAGCCCATGTGTTAGTCTCTGTCTAATATCCCCTCTGCTGAATACTACTACAAACAATAACTCATTGGTATTTACAACATATATCTTACTCTGTGCTGAGTAAAAATATCAACAACATTCCATCAATAATAATGTTAACAATAATGATGGCAATAGTGAAAGTAAAAATCAACTTAATTACTGTGATCTTCCACAATATAACCCAAAATCTCTTTCTTTCTTTCTTTGTTTTGAGACAGGGTTTCATTTTGCAGTTCAGGTGGACCCTGAACTCTTGCAATGCTCCTGTCTCTGTCTCTTGAGTGATGGGATTGCAGGCGTGAGTCACCATGCCAGCATTGTGGTATGTGGTATGAGATCGAACTTGGGACCTTGTACTTGCCAAGAAGGTGTCAGAACCACTGAGATAAATCCCTGGCCCTCTTTTCAATTTAATCCCTCTACTTATATTTGGCATTCCGTATGTTAACACGTGTGGTCAAACTTACACTCATCGTAAACATAACTGATATTTGTCTCTGTCACTTAAAACATGTTGATCTTGTTTTTATTTCTTCTACAATTGTTAAAATCATTTCCATCAGCATTACTGAAAGGGACCAACAGTGTTTTCCTCAGCACTGAGTGCTTGGAGTTCTGATAGAGATGTCACAAAGGAAGTGCTGATAGAATTAATTATGTAGAAATGAATTCATGCCTTTGAAAGATATGAATATTTCAAGAGAAAGATGGAAATCAGCAGATACGATGTTTAATTTAATGTGTCAACTTAGCTAGGATGCGGTCTGGTCAGATAATCGGTCAAATGTTTTCCTGAATATACTTGTGATGCTTCAGATTGTCTTATCTACTATGAGGAGAAAAAAATCCATGGAGCCCAAGACTGACGTAGATAATATTGACCCTTCTACAACCAGAAATAGCGAGTCCTATCTATGTGCATATAATAATACACAGGTCTTTGTCTTTTGATTGAAATCCAAACACTAGTCCTCCTTGGGTCTTTCTATCAGCAATCTTGGTCTTCAGACTTGAAATAGAACTACAGTATTGGCTTTCTGGATCTCCAGCTTGCCAGTTCATAACTTGAGGCTCCTGATTCTCCATAAATGGATAAGTTCGGAACTTACAAGAAATTACTATGCATCCCTATCTATCTCCTGTTGGTTCTGTTTCTCAGAAAAACTCTGAGAGAGGGCTTGTGTGAGAGCAGGGTGGTTCACAAAGGTTTGAAACTAAGAAAATGCGATGTGCTTGAAGAGAATTAGCAAGCAAGAAAGAGCAGTCTGTGTACATCAATACATATACATCTATCTCCATATATTTATATTTACCTATGATTCTGCATGGAATATTATAGTTTTTTTCCCCATTACTCTGTAGGCCCTGACTCTGAATGCGATTCACTAACATGTTAATTAAGGGCTAAAGAAAAGGGTACTACTTTGTTTCATGACATACAAATTTAAAAAGGAATAAAAAACTTTTATGTTATTTTGTACAACACATACTCTAATAGGCCTCTTTTGTAAAGAAAATGAAAAAAGATTAATAGAAATGAAAGAAAAATTTTGTAAAGCAAAAAAAATCCTTGTCATAGGTAATCATACATTTTTCATCTTTGTCTTACTTTCCTACTTTCCTTACTTTCCTCTCTGCTTTCTGATTTCCTCTTTTCCTTACTTTCCTAGGCACTTGATTGAGACTATAAATTTGAATATATAGAAATATTTTATATGATACTTGCATACTGCTGTCAAGGATAAAACACTTTATAAATTATTATCAGAAAAGAATAAAATTGTTGCTGTCTTATTCATATTTATATATTTGAATTTTATATATGTCCTTTAAGAAATTGTGAAGCATTTTACTTGATTTATCTTTATAAAATATTTTGCTACCATTTTTACTTCTATTAAATCTTCAACTAGATCTAATTTATGCTTACTTTACAATGTGTAAAATATACTAGTAAGCAACAGAAAGAAAATGAAAATATTTTATGATATAATATTCACTGTATGTATTTCAATGTTTTTTCCTTTAATTTATTGTTACATTTTAGGAATGCATTATGATCACATTCATCATTAATAATTTGTACCTGTACATGATATACCTTGGTTTTCCTATCATTCCCCTCCCCTTTGTTAAACCCATACCATATATAAGTTTTGTTACTGTTTTTTTTCATTTTTCCATCACATTTTTTCTTTTCCTTCTGTGCTTCCACTTCCAATTTCCTTCTCCATTTGTGCATTTTACTCCTATTTCATAATACTTATTAGATATTTTAGACCACAGACTAGCGGTTCTTTTTGAGCCTACTATTTCCTTGTTGTGTATAGTAAATAAAGAAATAAGACTGTAGTGACACATGTGCAGCTAGGTTTATAGCTGCTCAGTCTGCAATAGCTAAATCTTGGAAACAGCCCAAATGCCCATCAACTGGAGACTGGATAAAGATGTGATTTTTTTTTAATAAAATGGAAAATTACTCATCCATAAAGAAAGATAAATTGCACCTTGAAACCATACTTATATGTGAAATAAATAAAACATAGATGCCTAAATGCTGTATCATTTCTCTAGTGTGAGAAATTGAAGGTGTAAATGAAGTCCAAAATCTATGACAAGTATTATGATGTAGGAAGAATATACTCAAAGAGAAAAAGGAACTTAGGAGAGGGGGTCAAGGGAAAGCAAGGAAGGGAAAGAAAAGTTTTTGATAAAAAGGAAAAATATAAATAATGCTTATGTATACAGATAGGGAGGTGGAGTACTGAAAGAACGAAATGGGAAGAAATAAGAATCAAAATATCTCAGGTACAGGTACAAATTTTCAATGATAAAAGTGATAAATTGTAATGTATTTCTAAAATGTACAAATAACCTCAATTTATTAAAAAAGAATAAATGATACATTTTTTAAAAAAATCTGTGTTTTATTTTCTTAAAAAGAAAAGAAAAAAAAAATAAGTGGTCCAAGAGAACAAGTGGAAAACTAACAAGGAAAGATTAAAAGTATGCTTTGTGAATGACTTCCTTTTACCTGACATAAATAAACATTGAACATATTAAAGAGGAGGTCTTGTTGCCAAAGAATATTACTGAGGTAATCTTCATATCTTTTATCTTCATGAGACATTAAGTGAGAACACTCTTCATTTGTACACTATTAACACAAAAATTGCTTGATTGTCTTGCTGGGTTTAAAAAGAAAATCTGGCAGATCACACATTTGTCTCAGGTCTATATTTACTGGTCCAAGGCTTTGCTAGTTGCAAGTTCTAGAAAGTCATAAATAAGTTATGTTGAAATACAGAAGTCTGGGTCCCTTCTCATGAGTGAGAGTTTGTAATTGCTTGTCCCAGAGGGGATATATAAGATATGTGTCATATCTGAGACATTGTCTTAAGGAAGCTACAAGTTATAGTTGCAATGTGCTGACTTGGCAAGAGGCTGTGTACTTTTCTGACTCTGTAGTTCTTGTTGACATTTATGAGTACAATCCTTTGCCAAAACTGTATAAAAATCACCTCATAATTATTGCTCATCAGAAAATCTTTGCCTTTCTAGAGATTTTCACAGAGATTTCTGGATACTTTAATGCTTTTCATATAAATTTCTATGATATACAGAGCTCCAAGCAAAAATTCATTTAAAACAGTATGCTAAATATTTCATAAACAGTGATAATGGAATCTTCCTCAGAATCACTGAAGTAAGAATGATGAATGATGAAGGTGAATGAAAAACAGTTCTCCACTTGTGTAGAAATGAATATATCAAGAACTTTCATCACCTGTTTTCATAAATTTCACTCCCTGAGAATGTTAGTCCCATTAGATATTTAGGTTAATGTAATAAAATATCTGATACTGGGTAACTTATAAAGAAAAGTCTTTTTAAACTCATAGCTAAAGAGGCCTAAAATCTTAAACAGCACATCACCAGCCCCTGTTTGCTGCCTTCACTCATCTGTAATACGGGGTGATGGGAGAAGGTGTGAAGAGGAGGTCATGTGGGGAGAAGGGAGAACAGAAAGACTGAGGAAGATCAGTCTTACATTTCATAATAGATTATTCTCAAGGAACTAACCCAGTGCAAAGGAAAAAAATCTTAGTTTTCCAGACAGCAATATCCTCAATGACCATCCAAGTCCCCTTGATCCCATATCTTGAAGTTTCCAACAAGAAGAAATGAAACTAAGAAAACAGGAAGTGATGAAAAGTGCTTGTCCCAAGCATCACTACACAGAAGATCAGTCTTTCAACACAGGAAATCATTATAAAAACATTGAGATCCTATCATTACAACAACAATGGAGAAATAAAGAGCAGATTGACATTAAGTACATGCTTTTTCTCCGCTACAATACCTCTGTTTATTGCTTGTACTTGAAGTTTTCTACCTAACCACCCTACCTGGCTTACTGACACTTGAACTATGAACTCTTATCATCTGCCTCAAAAAGCTTTTAGGCAGCAGGGAATTTAGTTCAGTGGTTCTGCATCTGCCTGGCAAGCACCAAGTCCCAAGTTCGCTCCCTAGTACCACATACCACAATGCTAGGTGTGGTGGCTCACACCTGTAATTCAAACACTCGGGAGGCAGATAGTGGTCAGAGATTTAGCTTAGTGGTTCTAGCACATGCCTCACAAGCAAAAGGTAGTGAGTTCAATCTCCAGTACAAAAAAAAAAACCTAAAAACTTATTAAATTGAGCAAATATAGACTAATATATAAAATATTTTGCTATCAAAATATGAAAATAATTATAAAATTTAAACATATATAGTTCATCCAATTTTAATCACATTAAACTGACTCCATAGGGTATACTTTCATTTACTCTATGTAATTATTACATGACATCCCGTGTAAAGAATTAAGATATAAAGATCTACAAAAAAAGTTTAAAAGGGGATTAGCAATTTGGCTTAGTGGTTATGATGCCTGCCTTGCAAGCAGAAAGTCTTGAGTTCAATCCCTGGTACCAAAAAAACGAAAGTTGAAGATATAAAGTTCTAATATTCAATACCAATTAATATTTAATAGGACTTTTATCTCAGCATAGAATTTTGTCCCAAAAAATTACATCTTTTTTAACATCTTGTTTTAAGAGCAATTGTATCTACATTGATTCAAAAACAGTGAAGACATTTGATCATAATTTGGATAATATGTAGACTAAAGTCTGTGTTGCAACTTACCAGGTAGATGATTGAAAGAATATTTAATTGGTGTAAAAGAATATCTATTATTTAAACCTAATAAAGAATATTTACAATGGAACAGTAACATTTTATCTAGTCATTAAAATAAGCTTTGGATCATATCTTCTAAATAATTCAGCATTGGCTTTACTAACATTTCTAAATTCTATCATAGTTCCAACTTGAATTCTTGTTCTATTGTTTTGCACTCTTTCTCTTCTCATCTTCCCTCATGTTCCTCTTCCATTTTCTGTAACATACATAATGGAAAAAATGATACAAATTTTACATTTCGTGCAAAACTAAAAATGTCAACAGTGACCTAGTGCTATGGCTCAATATATAAAGAATTGAGAGGGAATTAAGACTTGAACTATGATGATTTATATCTAGATGTCCCCAAAGCTTCATGTGGTCATAGGCAGGACTTTTGAGAGGTGACTGGCTCATGGGAATGTTACACTCATCAATGGATCAGTCTATTGTTGAGTTTATAGCTAAATGTGATGTTGAGAAATAGAGCCTGATTGGATGAGGCAAATAACAGCAGACATAATCATCCTCATTCTCTATCCCTACTCCTTTTCTTTCTCTCCCTGCCTCATGCTTTCTGCCCTTTCCTTTCCTTCTGTCCCCTCTTCTCTCTTCCTTTTCTTTTCTGTATCTCTGTCTCTCTAACCCTGCCTCTCTCTTTCTTATTTACCATGCTGTAGTATGAGTTGCTTCCTCTCTGCCATGCCACACTGCCTCAGAGCCACTTGACTATGAAATGAAATCTCTACACATTGTGAGCCAAAATTAACCTTTCCTCTTTTAGCTATGAGTGTCATGTCTCAGCGATGAGAAAGTAGCAAAGACGTGATTCTACTGGGAATTTTGTAGCAAAATGATCACCACCCGTACATGGTATGTTTATAGAGTTTCAGAACCTAGATAATTTACAGTAGAATGCAAAATTAGATATGCTTTTTGAAGGGTGTGATAAAGGATTTCCAGGAAAAAATAAAAATAAAACAGTCATGTGGTCAAAGGAATCGAGTTTTCAGTGACTTTGGAGAATTTCTATAGTTGAGTATGTCTGTAAAAGGGCATCTGAGTGAATACAGGGAAAACATAAGGCTGTCTAGATCATCAGAACCTCATACGAGGGCTTTTAATGTCAAAATAAGAATCAGAATTTACTTTTACAGAGTAACAGGCTAAGTTTCTTGTTTAAAAAAGGCAATGTAGAGTAAAAATTAAATGATCCTTTCTCAATAGAAGGCCAAAAAAAAGTTTATTCAACTGGTACAAAACTCCCGCTAAAAATGAATACTTTAGAGTACCGGGAATGAGACTCGGAGATGAGACCAAACAGATCTGAATGGGATGCAGGCTAATGCAAGGAAGACGGTCCGAGCTGCTCAGCTCCCAGGGCGCTTTGCTGTTTCTCCTGCGCACTGCCTCATGTGACTAGTATTTGTAAGCTCTCAAGTAGCATCGGTGTACCTGCTCTGTTAGACTGGCTCAGTAATTGGGGAAATCTGAATATAATTCATGGTCATGACATATAAAATAGAAAAAAATTCAATGCACACTTCAAAGGAGAATGATAAAATATATTCTTGAGTCCTAAAAGGTCTAAAAAGTATAGAAGAACATTACTGCAAATATTAAGACCTATTAATTATCACAATGATAAGATTTAATGCCATTGTAAACAGCCCAACTCAACATAATGTCATTATATCAAGCATAGCATGGTATATATTTTATCTTTCCTGATTGTTCAATATTATCTTAGATATGATATCAGTCTAATATATAAAAAGAAAAAGAAAAACATTTTAATAAGTAAAACTAAAGAAGACAAATCTATTATTTTATTATGTAAATATGCATAGGAAAACAAATACAATATTTATCTTTACAAAGAGGGGAGCTATGGAGTATGATTGTGCAATTTCAAGGTAGGGGTAGTGGATTGCTTAACAGGGTCTTAATTGTCCTGCCTTCTTTCCTTTACTATACAAAAAAATCTATTTTCCCCTCTTATACATAAATTCAATTTTAAAATTAAATTATAGGGTTTTTTTGATAAAACTTGGAATGTAAAATTGTCAAAATCTAGATTAATTTTATTAGGCTGAGTAGATATTTTGCTCTATCTTCTTAAAATTTTGAACGATACTTAGATAAAAAGATTATTACCATTTTGAAATACAAATGAGTAATGCCAAATAAAATAGTGAGTGACAGCTCATATACACTTCATGAAATATATGTGTATTTGTGCTATTGGAATATCATTAAGATATACTTTTTTTATCTCTGAAAAGTTAGCAGCATCTCCCATGGTCAAGACTGAAGTAAGCATCGTCCGGGCACACAATTCGCTGTGGGATTTGTTTGAACCTTTGCAATAATTTTCAAAGCTGTGTTCTTATTCTGTAATCTATTTTATGAGCCCTGTTGAGAACTACTGCCCCTGTAGCCACTTGAGAGAGCAGAGTTCAGGCAATCTCATCCTTTGCTCTGCTTCGCAGTGTTTAACCCTCTCTTCCTTCTGTACACACACATCAGTCAGCATAGACACTTTTCATAACTTCCTGGAAAAGTGTGGTATCCAAATCTTTTGGATTTTTAGATAATTCTAAGACCATCATAAAGGGACTTGGGGGCACCTGGCAAAGCTACTTCACAGAAATACTAATTGGATGGAGGTTTTGAGCTTTTAAACTTAAGCTCTGTGGGTATTTAATGTTGACCAAGATTTAAAGTGGATAGAGAAGAGAAAATGATCACTTCCCTCAGTCATTTCCAAATTGCAGCTGGGGAAGAAGACTCTAAAGATCATCTTCAGCAGTTCTACAGACATTCTGGGTTTGTGCCTTGTTTCAGCACTTTGGGATAATAAGAAAGAGGAAACAAACAAACAAACAAACAAACAAACTATCTCTTAGATAGTCTAGCTGATCCTCTAAGGAATCCAAAAACAAGAGGGGATAGTAAATGACAGAAGGGAAGGAGAGCAGAAGGGGGAAACAGTAAAGGGGGGGAAAGATGAGGAGGACAGGAGAGAGGTGTCACAACATATAGTCCACAGACATGTATTTTGTGTTTGACCAAAGTGGGTTTTTTTTTTAAATTTATTTTGTTTTTAAGGTTTTTTGAGACAGAGTCTTGCTTTGTGATTCAGGCTGGCCCTGAGCTCAGCCTCAAACTCACATCACAGCAATCCTTCTGCCTCTGCCTCCTGAGTGCTGGGATTACAGGCATGAGCCACCACACCTGGCACTGTGGTATGTGGTACTTGTTGCTGCTTGGATGAGTCTCCACTCCCAGTATTGTTATGTGGTTACTGGGGATAGAACCAGGGCCCTTGCACTTGCAACACAGGCCCCGGAACCACTGAGCTATATCCCCAACCCCAAAGTGTGTTTTTTTGACAGTCGGTATTTCTTAGCAGGAGCAATATATCAGACTGAAAGTGCTACCTATAGAAATGAGAAGGCGTTTCACCGACTAATATAAACATGGGTGAAGGCAACCGAGTGAAAAGAGTTCAGACTTGAGAATATGTTGACAAATACATTAGGGAGCTCCTACCCTTCTTTAATCTCAGGACATAGGAAAAGTGCAGGATCCTCAGGCAGTAGATGCTCAGAAATTGCTCGTCATCTGTCTTCTTACTAGGCAAGAACTTTGTGTCCATCTCTAACTCAGAGTTGTTTGTGGGACTGTTTGCTTCCTGGAACTTTAGAAGAGCCAGGAAATGATTATCTAGGAGACAATTTCATGCACTAATTTTCACAAAAAAATGTAACTTTGTGGGCAAATACTGATAAGTACAGTCTCAGAACTTGATGTAACATACTTTTCTCAGTATATGTCCTTTATGTAGTTACTAGTTTAAATACTATTACATTCAAAAATATGCTAAATGTAAGGTTTTTAAGAGCAGGAAAATCAGTTCACACACAACATAAAAATATCTTATGAACTCATAAATAATACTTTAAAGTTTACGCATGTCCAGTCACCCCATTTGCACCCTCTAGATAACTGAAAAAGGCAAATATCTTACTTTTAAGTGACTTTTCCTTTTTTCTTCATTATTTTTGATGTGACAAAAATTTAGCTTTATACCATCATACAAGGAATAACTCTAAAGCTAATATTGTGTTACAAACCACAGCTAGTAATGTTCAGAATTAACCATTATCTATAATTATTTAATACTGTATTTAATATTGGCTAGTCTGTGACTATTAAACCCCACTCTTACAAATGTTCATAAAATCAGATACTTTTTACAGATTATGGTTTGCTACTTCTCTCCTTAATGTAGTTTTAGTGTTTTCTTGGTCTGTAGCCCCTCTTTGCCATGAATTAATTATCATTAGTTAATATATATAAACATCCATAGTTAATTATGCACATGTGTATGCATTAATACAATGTAATAGGAAGCAGCAAACAAAGAATCGGCAGGATAAGGAGTTTCAAAAATCCTCTTCTCCATAACAAGTAATAAGAACATTGGCAAAAACAAATGCTTCTACAATTCTGTAGAATAAGCAAAGTCTTACATCAATTACAGAATGCATATTTTCAAGAAAAATGGTGGAAGCACAGTAAGAACTACAATCTCTGTGATATCTTGACTTGGCTTCTACTCATCCTTCCCTGATTTCTAAAGTAGTTGGAGCATACAACAACCTATGGTTATAGTACATATCAGCATTCTGAGGACCGATGGAAGAAGAGAAAAACTGCAGCACCCGCCAAGCTCTACTCCAAAACAACTGTCATCACAGGATATATGTGAGGCTCTTCTTGAAGATTTCCTCTGTAAGTCTTGTCCTTCTTGGTGCTGAATCAGAGATTGGTAGTTGGAGCAACCTTTCCCCTTGGAATAATGAACAGTGGCAATTATTTACTGTCATGGTGGAGGGAGCAATTAGTAACAACTGGGGCAAACAGTAGGCTAACCAAAAGCCTGAAAGAAAGTCTAATAAGCATGAAGTCCATATAGAGCTTCAAAAGATCTGACACTTTCTGGAATTATAGAAGGTCATACGCAGGTACAGTACAGAACTGTGTGCATTCCCGGTCCTTTGCGCATGCTCTGCACTCTCACCTTTCACTGACCACAATCTCAATGGAAGCATGAAAAGACGTTTGAGGAAGAGATTTGACCACATGCCTAAGGTCAAAAGGGAAGCCACACAGTGCTAGCACATCTTCTAACAAAGACTAGAAATATTGGTTCCAGGAGTTACAGGAAAGGCCCTATTATTAGTATGAAGTTAGCTGAGTAATGGCTTCCACAGCCACACATAAGATAGAATAAAGCCATTACCAGATATATAGCTAAACTAGCAGTATCAAATGCAAACCTGGAAAAGGCAGGAGTACCTGATAGCCAGAGAACTAGAAAGATACAATTTTTAATAAAAATGTTATTAGAAAAAATAAGTCAATTCAAATATCCTTCAGGAAGCTTATATATTGGACTCACTAGACAAAGTCATAAATTAAGCTATTCTAAATTTGCTGAAAAAATGAAAAAAAACTTACATTTATAAAGAAAACTATGAAGATGTCATGACACAGAACACAGGATAAAAGTACGGACAAAAATTGTGAACTATTACTTCTGAAAAGTTCTAGTTTTGCAAACACTGTTTTTAAAAATATTTTTATTATTGTCTACTAATTTTATATAATATAGGGCTGCAGTGTGGTATTTTCATAGAACACTTTTTACTAAGTATCCTGATAGTCAAAGGGAAAGTCACAAGAACACTGAAACATAAGTGATACTAAAAATACAGACTACCAAAATCCATGCAGATCAACTGAAACAATTCTTAAAGGTAAATTTTCAGATTTAAGTGACATTTTAAAAAACAAGTTATACACAGAAAATTTCAAATCATAATTAATCAAGGGCTGTACTCAATATAAACTTTTATAATGTTTTCTAAGATATGTGAAACTTTAAATCCCAATCATTAAACTCCGTTAGCTTAACAATTCAGTAAGATGTTTTAGCTTTTTTACACAAACCAACCTAAATTATATGTTCTCCAATTACCAGCATGTCAATGCTCAGTCCTTCAGCGTGTCTACCTTGATCAGGTTAGGCTACTATATAACAGATTATTATAAACTTGTCAGTAGACAAGTAAATGTATATCTCACAACTTCACTAGTTCAAACATCCAGTATCAGACAACCTGAAAATTCAGTTTCTAGTGAGGTACAATTTCCTGAGTAGTAAATGGCTTGTTCTTGCTGTGTACTTGTGACAGAGAAATCAAAGCATTTTTAGAGTTTCCTCCATAGGGATGTTAATATCATTCACAAGAGTTTAAAAAAATCCCTCTATACTCATACCATCAGTTTGAGAGCTAAGATTTGCACAAATGAGTTGTCTTTTTATATGTCTTCTTATAAAAGGTTGAAAAAGGACCCTTCTTTGTAATACAGACACTGTCTTCCAATATCTTTTTCCAGTATCTTTAACAATTTATCTTATTGTCCTTTGCCGGTGCAACTTTCTACACTATGTTATTCTTCTTTGTTAATATATTTTAAGTTTCTATACTATCCCCTTTTCTTCTTATACTACTTAATTTGTATGACATGATGTATATCTTGAATTACAAATATAATTACAGCTATTCACCACATAGTGGAATTTTGGTCAATGTCAGAATACATATAAAATGATATATCCATATTATAATAGAAATTAACATTTTCTATCATTTAGTGACATCACAGCTGTTATAACATCCTAATGCAGTTTGAATTATGTTGACTGGTAAAAGCAACTTACTTTACTGATAGTTATGAGAAAGTATAGCATGTACACTTATGTATAGTGCATAGTACCAAGTAACTGAAAAATAAATTTCTTTGCTTACACACTTATTATATTATACTTTCATCCTTATTTCAGAATTTACTGCTTCTTTAAAAGCTCACTATAAAACAACAAAATATATCTCATATTTACTAGATGATCACATCGTTTTCTTTTGTATTTGAATAAGCTTGTGTTGTTTTGCTTATCATGCACCTTACATATATAAAATTCATGTTGAATGATTGACCTAGAAATAAATATACAGAAGACTGAAGGCTGTGAAGACAGAAAATCAGTGATGGTTATTGATTATCAGTCAAGTATATCCCATTCCACCACTGCTGTGATCTTGAAGTACTAAACCAAAGTAGAAGACCCTACTTAAGAATTTATATTAGACATTAAGACACTTGAAATGATCTGGGTCTGGTGTAGTGAGAACTGTGTAGCCTTCAAGCAAATCAGTGCACACTGTCAGATAGGACAGGAGGAATTAGAAATCAAGAATAAGTGTCTTTGCCTTGATGCTTTCTTGAGTTGCTATGGCCATCAAAATGGGAAAAAACTAAATGAAAAGTTAGAAATCTTTCAAGCCCTTGCTTCCTGATAACAAAGTGCCAACATATTCTCTATGCCAATACTATTTATTTTTACTTGTAAAAATCATCTCTTTGATCTAAAAAAATGGATCAATGAGTTGTAGAGGATATTGAATCATATTAGTTGTGAGGTCTTTGGGTTATTCTGACAACTGAAGAAGATACTGATGTACCTGGATGGGTTATGACTGTTGTCACAGTACTCTGAACATTACTTGATGTTGAAGTAAGGTCCTCAAGGAATAGAAATGACATATTGGAAGAAGTCACTCAAGATGTCGCTTTATGATTTCAAGAACTTGTCAAGGATAAGAAAGTTGAAAAATATCAACTTCGAAAAATATCAACAAAATTATGTTTGAGATGGTAAGCCATTATAACTTTGGTGCAGGTAAAGTTTCTATCAAGGGTTCCTAGAAGTTTTTTCAGAGTTACTGACTAATCAGAAAAAAATGGAAGTACAACAGGAAAACATAGCTGAAAAGAACAAGTTACAGAAGAAAAAGAACATTTAAAAGATTAAGAGTGAATCATTGGACAAAACATCAGCTGACTCTAGTTACCTCTTTGTTGTTGCAAAAGTTGAAAAACATGAACCCCAAAACTGAAGAGCTGTTGTTAATAGAGAGGGAGAAGCTAATGATGTTTCACCAGCTTAAAAGCAAATTTATAATGAAAACACAAGGAAAGTGAACATCTCTCTATATATGTCTGGGCAGAGTAATAGGCCCACAAAAAGAGCCCTGGCAAAGCTACTGAGAGACATACTACAGGAAGATATTGTTATCATAGGAGAGGCTCATGGACATACTCTATTTTTTTTACATGAATGTATTTGTCTTTTAAATGGAGACTACTTATAGAACAGTAAAATAGTTAAATGCTTATAGGAAGTTATAACAGTTTAGGTCTGCTTAATGATGAAGAAAGGAAAATGTTGACACTTGTAGTACAGCTAAACTGTACAGTTGTAATTTATGAAGTTGTTCAGCAGTGGCCTGGGACGTCCCATTCACTCACTTCTCCCACATTGGTTCACTCTGAGTAGCTTTGTCTGAAGTTTAATTCATAATAAATGTCCTACATAGGTGTAGGATACGTATCTTCATTATTAATGAATGTCTAACTTCTTATTCACAGCATTTC
Source organism: Petromus typicus (assembly GCA_004026965.1). Lineage (NCBI taxonomy): Eukaryota > Metazoa > Chordata > Mammalia > Rodentia > Petromuridae > Petromus > Petromus typicus. The sequence continues at coordinate 27,868 of PVIR01021542.1, forward strand.
ATGAATTCTAGACCTTTCATCTGTTTATGTATCCATACTTTGACAGTTTTCACTCAAATTTAGTAAGATTAAAACTGATCATATTTTTTTCATAGTATTTCTCTTCTTCATTTAATTTTATGCATTCATACCCCTTTCATAAAACTAAATGAATTTTGTTTTCTTTACATGTATTTATATTTCTCCTTATGTAATTTTGAGTTCGAAGAGAAGATGATACGTCAAACTACAAATTTCTTCTTGACCCTTCTCTCTTTTCCGTCATCACCACAGTGAGAGCAAAAATAATTGATGACCATAAGATAATTGTGAAACTTTTAGAAGAAAAATATAAATAACTTCTTGCAATGCTTTAGCACTTTAAGGAGAAATAAATATGCTTCTGCAACATGAAATGCCTTAAATGTAAAGGTGTTTTTTTTTTAAATTATCTTTATTGGTACATTAAATATACACATCATGATTGCACTCCATAATGGGGATTTGTACCAGTATAAGACACAACTTAATTCTCATTTTTTCCCATAGCCCCACCCACCCTACCACCGCCCATATATATAAAATTTGTTTCCTTACTTTTTTGTTACAATCTCAACATTGTCCCCTTTCATCTTATTTTACATTGAGCATTTTCTGTTTCACAATATATAACATACAATGCTAGGACTCATTTACATCTTCATTTTCTCAAACCAGAGAAAAGATGCGATATGTATCTATCTGTGACCTATTTATTTCACTTATGAGAATATCCTCAAGGTATGTCCATTTAAGTAGAAATGATTCAAACTTATCATTTTTTATGGCAGAGTAGTACTCTATTCTGTAGAAGAACCACAGCTTTTTTATCCAGTCTCCCGTTGATGGACACTTGGGTTGTTTCCAAGATGTAGCAATCACAAACTGGGCTGCTATAAACATGGGTGCACATATGTCACTGTGATAAGAGTCTTTTAATTCTTTTGTGTATATACCTAGCAGGGCAATGGCCGGGTCAAATGGGACTGTCAATCCTAGCTTTTTGAGGATTCTCCAAACTGATCTCCACAGGGGTTGTACGAGTCTACAGTCCCACCAACAGTGGAGAAGGGTTCCTTCTTCTCCGCAGCCTCGCCAACATTTGCCGTTGGCTGATTCTGAGATGGCAGCCATTCTGTGTGGAGTGAGATGAAATCTCAATGTTGTTTTCATCTGCATCTCTCGGATGACTAATGATGTTGAGCATTTCTTCATATGCTTCTTAGCTGCTCTTACTTCTTCCTCTGAAAAATATCTGTTCATTTCAGATGCCCATTTTTGAATTGGGTCATTAAATTTGGGTGGGCTGATTTTTTTCAGCTCTTTATATATTCTAGATAATAGCCCTTTATCTGAGGAACAGCTGGTAAAGATTTTTTCCCACA